>CAAAJI010000653.1:15907-27685 GCA_900642245.1 Fragilaria radians | reverse complement strand
ACATCTCTAGGACCAAAACAGAGACGCCAATTTAAGAATGCAAGTGTCGATGACGTTGCTCGTGAGCTTTTGTCTCCAGAATGGAAAGCTGTCGCAATATTGAGTAACCTTGTTGTTTCTCCATCAGCACGTCGTCAAGGACTAGCCAAGGCACTTTGCAATCATGTGGAATGCATAGCAAGTGGACCAGAATGGAGATACTCCGATTTGTACTTGCGGGTGGAAATTGAGAATTTGGCCGCAAGAGAACTATACCAAAACAAATTGGGTTTTCATCAAGCCTATGAGCTTACCGGAGTATCTGGAATGAGAGTGCACGGGGGTAAGTTTTTGGAGATTCCAGTTGATACTCTTGTCTTTTCCAAGCGATTGCATAATGATTGAACATATGGTATGGACTGAAACGAAACAAAGATTGCTAGTATCATTGAAGTTGATAGATAAATTGATTTATCAATGGTGTTAGAAAGCAAGTAATCTGAAATTCAGAAAAAGAATTCATGATGCCAGGATAAAGTTCATTGTAAAGCGTCAATGTCAAATTTTCGTTTCTGGAAAGTAATTAAACGTTTTAATCCAATTGCTTTATTCAACTGTAAATATTCTCACATTCTCTTAAGCTCTTGATTGTATACTGTTTTGTAAAAGTGATGCATGCTTTGCATTTAATCGTGCATTTACACGGCACACTTAGGATTATCACGTTATCAGTGCACACCACAAACGCTTTACTGAAGTAATGGCTTTATGAATACTTTGCACATGTATGATCTAACACGTAAATCAAATTACATTATTGATTCATATCAAATGACTCTAAACTTTTTTTTCCTTTCTTGTTTGATGATGTCTTCTGATATCCTTAGTTGACCTCCAACGTCTCGCTGGTAAGAGATTTATTGAAAAATAACGGTAACCCGTTATTAAACTAACTGCAAATGGCGAGGGGATTTCAAAAAAAAAAAAAACAATCAATCCAACATCGAATTGCAACAACATGGCTGCAGTGATAGGAAGAGGCGTACAACAAGGTTTTGGAAGCAGTGATCATCGCTGCTTACAATCACCATTTGTCGGGTATTACATGGTGGTATTTTCATTAAATGCAGTTGCAATTGTCGGAGGTATCGTTTCGCAATTCGATTTACATCGGGGTCAATCCTACTGGAGAAATTATTCTCGCTGCGATAGTTGGCTCTTTACAAACGCCTTATTCGCAGTCCTCCATATATTGGCTGCTATTTACATTGTGCGAAAGATTGAAGAACCTGAAGATGGAATAGAAATTAGTCCTTTGGATTATCAATTGCAGCAACAAAGTGCGGCACAATCGCCAAACGGCGGTAGAGGTGCCAAGCTTGGACTATGGCAAGGGTAATAAGGTGCATGTTGAACAGTTACCACAATGGAAATCAACAACCCCAGTAATTTCACCTTATGCGCAAAAGTCTATTGGATCGCCATGTTCATGGGTTCGTGTGAAGCATGTCCTAATGGAGAATGTGATAGTGGCTATTTACTTTGCTGTATATTTAGTATACTTGATATGGCATTTCTTTGTATCTATGCAACCCTGCAATAATGGTATGAGGTTCGCTCAAAGGACTGCAGATATATTTGTCTTGGCCTCTCCGTGTGCCTTTTTCTTTTCCGTGGCTACTATGCTCATGGAAAGGAGAAATCTGTAAATGATTAGCATAAGCAATTTGAAATAAAGCAACCTCATATTAGGTTTCAAGGATCTCAGTTTCATCCTTTCAAATGCGCAGATTTGCTGTCTCAGTTTCAACCCTTTTTCCGTCATAGAATATAAATTGGTGCTCCTAAAGCATGGTTTCTTGGATTGATCTACAGCAATGAATGGCATCCTTTCGTTAGTGTCATTGCACTCTTTCTTTCGTCCTTATGATAATGCATTGATTTTTGGGCCTTCGAGTATCAAATAGGTTTTGAAGGCTGGATCTAACACTCTTGAATGCTTTTGTTGATGAATCATTTAAAGAAAGACTCTCGGGGAACGTTATTTTCTTGAACAGTTTGAACATAACAAATGGTCTCGCCTCGAACGCTTGCAAGAACTTTAGATTCCTGGCTTCTCTCGTTTTATAACTACAAGCATTTATTTATATATCCGAGAAGGATGAAATGAGCATGTGCTCAAATTTTCCAAGCAGACCCCTAAGGAAGTACGGTAAGAACTCTTGAGAATAAATGCACAGGTTATATATCATGAATTACACGAATTAAATCTTATGGCATTTGATTGAGGCTACAGTTTAGGAAACCGTGCATCAGTGGATGCATTTGCTTGAATCTTCAAAGACGTTATGTGAGTTCCGTAGTAGTTTTTGGGCTTAGAAAACAATTTAGAACGTATTCTTGAAATTTTGGAACATAGCTATATTTGATAAGAGCTTTGTGGTCACGCTATGGAAATGAGCTAACTCCAGACGCGGACAGCTGATGCAGCATGTGTTGCCTACATGAAAATACTAGAAGTGATTATATCCGTAAAGCTATCATCTACTTGAGAATAAAACGAAAGAAAGGTGAAAATGCATTTGGCCTTGTAGCCTTGAGTGAAGGTTTGGCTGGAGATTCCGAGAAACTAATTTTCATTTAATCATTTATTTGATACATGCCATAAAAATATATATGATTACTCTATTCAGGTAGCTGGTTTTTGATCCCGAAACTTACGCTCAAAATGCTTGAGATAGACTTCAGCTCGAGCCCAATATCGCTCCCCAACCGTTTCGCGTAATCTTTTCTTTAAAGCCGTCGTGACTGATTCATAACCTTTCTCTTTTTTCTTACCCTTTTCCGCGCATTCCTGAATGACTAACTTGGCACGACCATGCATCACGGGGTCTTTTCTTTCTAAGTATCTCATTAAAACTCGAGTGAAAATAAGGAATTCGTGTTTTTCCTCCTTAGAAACTTGTTCAGCAGAAAGTTTTTCATTGCAGATAGCTAATGATTCCAGATTCGTGTTGATCATAGAAGTCATTAGACTACTTCCGTCTAATTCCATGTTCGATCCAGAAGTGTGTGGTAAAGAGTGGCGCAAGTGTTGCTGTTGATGACTTGGATTGGATATTGTCATCGACGCTGTAGGAGCTAAGTTATATTCATGGGATTCTTGAGTTAATGATCTGAGATTTTTTTGTTTCTGATACTGCGGCTGTTCAACATTCATATCTGCCATCTCATCTACCTCATGGGAAATTCCTTGCTTTATTGGCAAAATTTTGAATGTCAATGACTCCGAAAACGTATGTCTATTTTGAAGAGTAGGCAAACTGGACACAGGACAAGATATTAAGGCTTTCTGAGGTGCTGCGTCGGCTTCAGCGACAGCGTTCAAAGATGTTAAATTAACGTCGGCGCGATTATCAATGTGCGAAACATTTGGAACAATTTTTCCCGCCCTTTTATTCTCAATACTAGCCATACTGTTTTTATTTTCCAAAAAAGTTTTATAATATCTGACACAGTTTTAATTTCAAACATGAAAAAAATGTACGACTTCTTTCGAATCCCGATTTCGGTACCGCGCGAGAGCCGGACAGCCACAACCCCTGACCGTTGTGTCAAATTGATTGAGTATTTACGTATTTACCAAAGAAAGAGTCATTCGATTGGGGGAGTGAGTGCACGTAGCAATTGAGATACAGTCATCTGGGAACTTGATTTGCAAACGAGATGGAATTAGGCGCTGGATATGCTACTCAGTATGCGCCAGCACTGGTAACATTACTTTGTAAAAACGAGTTCAATCGGAAGCAACTCATGATGGATGTTGCAACAACAAGAAGCTTGGCTGTTTTTTTTTCCTTTGTTTGCATCCAGACTCAAGACATCTGTGCTGAGAATACAATACACTCCCGAGTGGCCCATTCTGTAATGGTTCACTTGAGTGCTTTTGTTGTCCATCCATCACCTTGTTGTAATTCAGCTCCATATATTGCCAAATAGACAGATATTTGATTATATATATACATATATGTAAATGAGTGTCTTAATCTAGATTTCCGAACAAAAACGAAGGATAACATCTATGCAGAAAGTTGTATTTTAATTATTCAATGAACATTATTCTCAAACTCAAATCATTAACTTCCACGCAATACTTTCTCAAAAACAGGAACTTTACTGAAACTGCATGCAACAAAGATGACACTCTCTTGACTAAAATATCCTAAATACAACTTACATCTCAAAATGTATTATTTCCACAATTTTAACCATCTATACTATTATTATTCATCCTTTCCAGAGAAATAAATGTTATACCATTGTGTATCATCTATTTCCATGCGTTAATAATAGATACAAAAATAAACTGATTAAAAATCTTGATGAAGTGGCTCAGAAGCAAAGGAAGCTGAATAAAATGTGCTAGACAAAGATTTCCCTGGAAGTAGGTTTGTTTCTACATTAATTTCTCTCTGATTTTTACGCTCTCACATATAATTCGATGTATCACGTTTGGACTCCTTCCCTTCCCTTACTATATCTGTTGAGGAACAGCATAATGAGCATACTCTTGACACAAGGTGACATTTTTTCTGAATGACACATGCATTCTCTTATAGGCCTAGTTAAGGCTTTGTGAAAACTGGAATATGCACCGTGTTTTTTCGTCTTCAATCAAGAGCTCCAACTAGAGCTAGAGTTACAGGTGGATCAAATGGGTATGCCTATGCATAACTTAACATACTGCTACTCTTTACATTAATAAGTTCACTTTTGTTGTTAGGTTTGGCCTCTGCTTTCGGTAATGTCAATTCTGAAAAAATCACAGGATTAGTTGCCATTCAGTTGCCGACCCGGTTGATCGCCAACAAAATCGATTGGCGAAGACAACAATTTTCTCACTTTTTACGATAGACAGAGGGTTGTAAAAATTTCTAGATAATGAATTCATTTCTTTTCTTGATGTCACCAACTTCAAATTGTATTTTTTCAACTTGCCTTCTTATCCTGCTCATCTGCTATGGCATCAACTTTACTGACATATTTGATTCGAGCGAGGCTGTCAAACTAAATGGTAGCAACACTTCCGAGGCTTGGATCGGCGCAAAAGAATTCATCACTTCTCCCCATGACGTGAAGTGGAAAATTCAGTCAGAATTACTGAAAAATGAATCACTTGTACTGTGGAAAGATAAGATGCTACATTTCTTTTCTACGAAGAATTGTATATATGCATCTCCAAAGTTTCATCCGGCCTCTTGGTTAAGGCGAATACTGATAATGATTGGTGTAGGAAAGGGTGGGACGAAAGCCATTCACAGGTTTTTGCACAAGAATCCAAGGTTTGCATCAAGATGTAGCAAGGAGGCGGCAACAAGGGAGACGTTCTTCTTTAATAGTAATAAAACTCATTTACTGAGTCAAATTGATCAACGCGGCCTCCAAATTCAATATGCAAATCATTTGAGAATTCAGTGTCCATTGGCTGTGTCAGGTTTGAAGAGAAACGCAAGAAAGATGTACCTAGATGATACGCCAACGTACATGCAAGATTCACATGAAATACCTCAGCTACTCAACTGTGTTATGCCCAAAGCAAAAGTGTTGGCAATTTTAAGAAATCCTACTGAGCGAGCTTTTAGTCATTATAACTATTATCTGGAACGAAATTGGTGTACGAAATACACATTTGATGATTGGGTGGACATCAATATTAGAGAATTAACTGATGCTGGGATCGTTGATGCATCAGACCCATATGAGGAACTTTTGGCATGGAAGCAGTATAACGACAATAGCATCAATTATGGACGACGAAAATGTAGAACGTTTGTCACTAGAGGAATATATGCTATTCAAATTCTGCACTTCATTACAGCCTTAGAAGCTGCTGGACGACCCAAGTCAGATTTCCACGCAATTCTTTCTGAGAGACTCAACAGCGACAAGACCAGACAAGAAGAATACGACAAGGTAGTGAACTTCCTAGGACTTGCACCTTATACTCTGCTAGACAACATATCCGTTCACAAAACAATTTACGAAAAAAGCTTAAATGAGACCACACGTCTTAAGCTAGATTTGTTCTTTCGACCGTATAACTTTCGCTTGTATGAAATGCTTGTATGGGATCCCGTTTGGAATACAAATTCGACTTGAGGCAAGGAATTGAGAGGAATTTAATGTCCTATTCAAATTTCCATTGAAACTAGAAAATTAATTTTTGCAATTCAGTTTCCACAACTCCCAAGGGAGGGATATGTTGGAGCTACTCTTTGAATCTATCTTTGCTTAGTTGTTATCACAACAATTTAACATCCCAGAATACACTTTCGATTATACTGCGACTACAAAAATCTTCAGAAAATGTTCTTTGACAGCTTTATCATGAACGACCCACATAAACCTCTCTATATGAGTATATTGGTGACTCCAAATGCACATCGTCCCACATGAAGAAGCGTTTGTATGATTTAGCATAAATGTAAACAGTACTTTATTTTGACATCAGGAAATGATTAAGAAAATCTCCACCACTCCTTATTCTGTAGTTATCATGGCTGAAGTTGCAATTTCTGCTGTTATGCTATTGTTCTCTCTGTTACAACTGCGGATTGTTTGCAGCATCAGCACATTATTTGAGAATCGAAACCTTTCTTCAAAGCAATAATAAGGATTTTGTTTTCAGAAAATCAATGTGATTGTTCAAATCCTGTACTCTTTGATTGCACAGAAGTAACGCTTACCTGACAAGAGTTTAAAACAGTTGAGGTAAATGACAGCAGAAAAATGATTTTAGCCACCGGTATAAAGTACAATCATTGATGCGTTATGTAAGCGTCATATATTTCAACATTAAATTTAATTGCTATCTGGATAGAACTTATGTGAAAAACCCCTTCTAAATTCACTGTAATCCACTTCTAGTAATTCAAAGTCCCCCGATTGAATTCGATTCTCCGACGTAATAACAAATGTCCAATCCAACACAGGCACATTTTTTTTGCTGTGAGCAAAATATACTACTTGATAGAGAGGTAAGATGCGCTGTGTATGCTCTAATTGGAGCATATGAAGCAAATAAAGTTGATTGAAATCCTCAATTATTAGACTGATATATTTCCCCAAAACATGTACAAAGTCACAAATTTGAGCAAGAACAAAATTGTTTGTTACCGTCACTTTTTCGTTACTTAGAAGCGGTCCATAGAGCATAGTTATTTTTCAAAGAAAAGGTGCCCACCTTACTACGTAGGCTACGAAAGTTTAGACAAAAATTAAATTTATTTTACATCAATATGAGTATGAGCTTAGTGAAAAAATAAGTTTATCTTAACGCATTGAGATAAACCTGCCATTAATGGAGGAATATTTTGATTAAGATTAGGAATAGAAATTGATATAAACTTTAATTTCGTGAAAACTAAGAAATAAAGGTTGAGATACAATTGTTTAATTGCTGCAATGATGGAAAATAGCCTATAGACAATTTTTTACGGCAGTTTTATTTCCAATAATATTCTTCTCAAACGATTGGGTAACCGGATTTGAAGGTATCACTTATTGATGTTGGTGCAGGATTATCAAGCACAATCATACATTTTGCACAGAAGATTCATGGGATTTATGGAGGAATTGAAAATGATCCCATCAGGAGCCGAATTTTTGCAGAGAGCTTCATCATTCTCATTAACATCCAACATGCTGCTTTGGGTAACATGAAGCTTGCTTATATTTATGAAGATGTAAGATCTAAACAATGTATCCATCTATGACTTTGATATTATATATTCCGTCAATGAAGTCTTCACGGTGAAAGATTGGAGGATATTGATGGAAACATTTCTGGCATCACCAAAAGCAAAATTTTGGATTACATTTTAAGCAATAAAAATAGAAACGGATCTCGTGAATTGCTTCAGGAACTCTTGGATCATGGTTTGGTCCAGGTGGCAAACATTAGTGTACGCATGAAAATCTCAGGGGGAAACAGCAATGCAGGCTTCTTCATTAAACCAGGAATTTTGGAAAATTAAGCTCCAGAAGAAATCAGCTTGACTACGCTCCATAAAGATTGGACCGGATGAAGACTATTCTGGTCTGAAAACAAGGAAAAGAACACGGACGCAATCAACAACCTCCTTGCTCAGTTGAATGCGCGTCTTGATGATGAGTTGTATGACCGAAAGTGGAAAAGAATTTGCAAGAACGTTTGAAAAAGAAATGACATATTTGTTTAAAGTTAGATGATAAGTTCAAAGGGAATTAAAGTTGTAAACATAAGTTAAAGGATAAGTTAAGTTAACACAAGGTGATATAGATAAACATATGGGGCAAATCAATATGCCCTACTTGTATTGAAAGCAATCAAGCAACTTGCATTCCCAGCTCTTGCTTTGCAATTGAATTGTCTTGTGCATTTTGTTGCTCATTGTCTTGGGTTGTCAAAAGAAAAGCAATATTCAAACATCTTTTGAACTCAACTGACGCTCTAGGATTGAATGGACTTGTGCATTTTGTTGCTCATTGTCTTGGATCATCTGACAAAAAGAGATCAAACATCTTTTGCACCCAACTGATGCTTTGCCAATATATTGTCTTGTGCACTTTGTTGCTCATTGTCTTGGGTTGTCCAAAGAAAAGTGATATTCAAACATCTTTTGAACTCATTTGACGCTCTAGGATTGAATTGACTTGTGCACTTTGTTGCTCATTGTCTTGGGTTGTCCAAAGAAAAGCAATATTCAAACATCTTTTGAACCCAACTGACGCTTTGCCAATATATTCTCTTGTGCACTTTGTTGCTCATTGTCTTGGGTTGTCCAAAGAAAAGCAATATTCAAACATCTTTTGAACTCAACTGACGCTCTAGGATTGAATTGACTTGTGCACTTTGTTGCTCATTGTCTTGGGTTGTCCAAAGAAAAGTGATATTCAAACATCTTTTGAACTCAACTGACGCTCTAGGATTGAATTGACTTGTGCACTTTGTTGCTCATTGTCTTGGGTTGTCCAAAGAAAAGTGATATTCAAACATCTTTTGAACTCAACTGACGCTCTAGGATTGAATGGACTTGTGCATTTTGTTGCTCATTGTCTTGGGTCATCCAAAGAAAAGCAATATTCAAACATCTTTTGAACCCAACTGACGCTTTGCCAATATATTCTCTTGTGCACTTTGTTGCTCATACTCTTGGGTTGTTCAAAGAAAAGGAAGCAAACATCATTTGCACCCAACCCACGGTATTTGGCTTTCAAAGTGTTGTGCCAAATTGTTTTGGGTATATCCAGTATTGATTGCTGCATTCATCCAGTACTTTGTGACATTTTCCCGTATTTTCATATTTTTATTTTACGTTTCTTTTTCCTTTTTCACAATGAAGCCAATTCATTCCATTTTTAAGAATATTCTTACACTTTGGGGTATCAGTGAAGCTTCTAGCTTTGCAATTTAGAACCATTCTTTTTCCAACCTATTTGTCTCCCCAGAGCCTCTTACCTTACCTGATGATTTTAATGATGATGAGGTTAAGAATGATTTTGTTTTTCCAATTTGTGCAAATTCTCTCAAGCTATCCAATGATGAGTCTAAAAACTTGATTTCTGGGACAGAATTCTCTCTCCTTCAGAAAACCAGGTGGAAACTTCTCAATCACCAGTGTAAGTTCCATCAAAATGTTGATTTCTGGCCTTGTTCGGAGAAAGAGTATAGGATCATGGACACAAAGGTCTCTGTGCTGTTTATGTGCCAAAAGATGCTTGCACAAGCATCTGTGGACACACCATTTGATAATTTAGAAATCAAGTATCTTGAAGAAGATACCAATTTTTCTCTCTCAAGGCCAAAAGGGCTTTTGTCTTTGGTCTTACCTGTGGGAATTTAAGCTCTTATGCAAGAGCTTTACAGAATTTTGGTGCTTCTCACAAAGAAAAAGATGACTTCATGGAAGAAGTGAAGAATCTCTTAAAATTGCCCATGATGCAAGCTCTTTCTTTCAATTGGAGGGAATTTCTTCTTTTTGAAGAGAATTCCTTTCTACGTTTGAATTCCATGAAAACAATTTCCGTTGTGAATTGTTTGCTACTCCTTCATTTCCTTGCTTCAATGCTGCAGACTTGAAAAAAGCAGCAGCTAGCAACATCATCTACCGTCCAAGAGATGTTCTTGCTAACCAAAAGAAGTCCATTCAAGTAATCTATCATGACCTGTACACAAAAAGCAAGTATTTTGTTTCCAGATATGTTGGTAACTCTGCATACAATGAAGAAACTAAAAATGGGGTTAACGCTCAAGTTGATGCCATTAAAATGTACTTTTTACCATTGATGTCAACTCACCAAAGAAGATATCTGAGATTAATTGAAGTTGGTGCAGGATTATCAAGCACAATCATACATTTTGCACAGAAGATTCATGGGATTTATGGAGGAATTGAAAATGATCCCATCAGGAGCCGAATTTTTGCAGAGAGCTTCATCATTCTCATTAACAACCAACATGCTGCTTTGGGTAACATGAAGCTTGCTTATATTTATGAAGATGTAAGATCTAAACAATGTATCCATCTATGACTTTGATATTATATATTCCGTCAATGAAGTCTTCACGGTGAAAGATTGGAGGATATTGATGGAAACATTTCTGGCATCACCAAAAGCAAAATTTTGGATTACTTTTTAAGCCAATAAAAATAGAAACGGATCTCGTGAATTGCTTCAGGAACTCTTGGATCATGGTTTGGTCCAGGTGGCAAACATTAGTGTACGCATGAAAATCTCAGGGGGAAACAGCAATGCAGGCTTCTTCATTAAACCAGGAATTTTGGAAAATTAAGCTCCAGAAGAAATCAGCTTGACTACGCTCCATAAAGATTGGACCGGATGAAGACTATTCTGGTCTGAAAACAAGGAAAAGAACACGGACGCAATCAACAACCTCCTTGCTCAGTTGAATGCGCGTCTTGATGATGAGTTGCATGACCGAAAGTGGAAAAATGTCTGCAAGAACTCTTGAAAAAGAAAAGACATATTTGTTTAAAGTTAGGTGATAAGTTCAATGGGAATTATAGTTGTAAACATAAGTTAAATAAACATTAGTTCTTGAACCTCATTATGACGCTGATAAATCTGTGGAAAGAAAATCATTAAAATATTTAGAATCTGTAGACTATTATTGTCTCAATATCTAGGCACTGTTATGTTTTTGACCATGCAGATAAAAGATCAATTGTCAAGGTGATGAGATTATGGAGCAACAGACAAAATCAGCCATCACTTTACCGGAATTAAAGCATTCAATTAATGGCAATTACCATCACTTGATTGATATGTTGCATCATACATGTTCATTATCTATTTCAACTACTAGGATCATTAATTCAAGTTTTCCCCTTTGCATCCAACATAGACAAGACAAGACAAAGATAGTAAACGGAGGATCACCATTCTCTAAGTACATATTATCTTATTCTAATGCTAGCAGCATCCATGATCATGAGTAGGTTGTAACATGTACAAACATCTTTATCTTTTATAAATTGGATAAGTGGATCATGTTCTGTCTGAGATAATTCCATACAGGTCATCATTCTATCAGTATTACATCGATTTCATACTGATTTACACCATAATGAAATTGATAGTTATGTGTAACCAATCACAAAACTTGGGGTTTCGAGTAACGGTACATATGATAGTCCCTTAATCTGAATCATAACCCAATTACTAAACCTTTGTTTTTTTGGCCTCAACCTTTCATCTCTACAATCGTCGCTCCTGTCACCCGTGAAATTTAACAAT
>CAAAJI010000652.1:19479-30288 GCA_900642245.1 Fragilaria radians | reverse complement strand
ACAATGACCGGAGCGAGCATCAGAATGACCGGAGCGACTACCATGTTGGCGAGTGTTGCATGGATGCAAAACACTAGAAGTAGATGCGGTACCATTGCGCATCATAGCCATCATTTCGGTCATTTGGGTAAGAAGGGCAGCCTCAAGAGCAGCAAGGGCAGAGTTGCGTTGTTGGAAAACAGCATTGGCAGTGTCGGTTGCAGAGACATAAGCAGGTGGAGGAGTGTCACCTGGAGGAATAGCTTCAAGGAGACGCTGGGCAACAAGATCAGCAATTTCCGAAACAGCATTGGCCTGATGGAAGGGCTGTTGATGAAAAACATCACAGGCGGTAGGAAGGTAACTGAGGTTGCTCTGGGCGTTGCGGAAATGTTGAAGCATGTTGGTCCAAGTGCGCTCAATGGTTGGGCGGCAATTCCAGAGCCGGAGATCCTGTTGAAGAATTGGTTGGCAAGCAAAAGTGACGTAGGCAAGATCTATCATTTGTTGCGGGGACATTGGAGAGAGAGCATGCTCTGCAAGATCAATAAGATCATCAATGGCAGTGAAGACATTGTCAACAAGGAGGGAAATGTCATAATGCATGTTAAATGTAGACATTTCTTTAGCCTTGACCTGTTGAGGAGTGATTTTACCGTGAGTGGCGAAGAGGTGTAAAAGCACAGCGGAAACATCAGTGGAATATTGGCTGGTAATACAATTGAGCAAGGGCCTGAGATAGATTGGATCAATAAATTAAACAATCTGCGCAATGAGCGCCTTTTCTGTAGCTTGACAGAGGTCAAAAGAGAGCTTGAGCTCACGCCCTACATCTTTGGTAGCTTCAAGTTGTGGTCCAGTGCCATTAGTGGGTGGAGCAAATGGGCCTGGATTAGGAGGACTGACCCAAGGAACAGTATTTGCTAAAGTTGCATAGCAGTCAACAGACAAAATGAGTCCGAGGTGACCGTATTGGCCACCTCCAAGCGTAGATGGGACCAACGCAGCATTAGCTTTAATTTCGGTCGACAGGATTTGGAGAGTCTCATAAGTGGGCTGGCCATGGATTCTCTTCAGCATCTTGTGCTGGAAGTAAGTGTCTTTGACACTGGGTAGGCTGGTTGACATGGTCAAGTAAGAGAATAATCACTAAGCTGTGTCACTAAGAAGATTAAGGTAATCAATAAGGCAGCTTAGTAGATTAATGAGATGAGTGGTGACTAGAGCTTTCCAATTATGATGTCACCTGTGAAGTGGGAACCCGGAAGTACTCCCGTGGGGTGTAACACAAGCCCCCTCACCACCTTTCAAAATTGATTTCTCAAAATATCCATTTTAGAGAAGTATCTCAATAGCAGAGGGCATGCTGATGATTAGAGATACCATGGCATGTATATCTCCATGATAGTATACAACTGGAATAGGTGTTGTCACAATTTCTGGAATACCTACAAGGACCCTGACTGATGGGAAATCATCAAGACAATGGAAAAAGATATTTTACCTCCATAGCAACAGCACTGACAGAAATGAGTAGAACATGAACAGGTTGACTTAGTAGAATCCTACTTCACAGATAGAGATTACCTATAATTCCCAAAAGTGTTCTGCATGGATCATAAATCAATCATGAGTCACGCAAGACCAAGGCAATTGTTCCCTGAATTAAGTATTGGTTTAGAATCCACAATTTATTCAACAAAATCTCAAAAGTGAGTTACCCAGGTCAACACTTTACATGATTTATTTTGATGTCAAAATACTAGAGATAATGGTCAACGTCCATTTTAACACAAGTGACAAAAGCCTATCCAAGGCAATAGAGGAATTGTAGACAAGCTGAATGAATGCTCCCAGGCAAAGTAAGATTGAGTCCATGAATTTAGAAAATCTAAGCGTAAAGAGTGTAAGAAAAAAATATTTCATAAGAAGAAATTCTGGATTTGTGAATGAAGGGATGCTTTCAAGAAAATACAAATGATTGGGCATTGGATGTATAGGATTGAAATTATAACAGTTAGGAATGAACCAAACAAAGCAAAGAACATGAAGGTTATAAACACCAACTTTGGTGCAAAAAAGATACGCCACATCTTCAACAAGCTAAGCAGGAAAACTGGAAAAAGGAATCATAAGGTAATCCAAAATTCTCTGGTTTAGCTTCTAGTTTTGAATCACTAGATTAGAGTTGCACATGGAACATCTGGGCAACCTGAATGAATTAAATTAGAATATTTCAGTCTTCAAATTTAAATTTTGTTGTGTTGGAACATGTCTTTCTAATGAATGTGAAGTGTTATTCATTCTTTCATATTGTCTATTGTAAACAAAATTACTTTGGATGGATTCTGTTGTTGATCAATAGTGTTATTTGTTGTGCGTAGTCGTCAACTTGAGGTATCAAGATCAGGGAAGTAACACGTTATACCAGTTCTATCAGTGAAGTACTTGCATAGTACTTATCTAAACAGAGTACTTTGGAAATCTTGTAGATTAGATCATGTTGACAGGTATTGGCAAAGAGCAACGTAAAAATCATCTTGTAGAACTTGAAAAACTTGAAACAGAAATGAATCGTGTCCTCATGGAAGTGGAACTTGCCGTGACAAAAGCAGAAGCTGACTTAACAAGTAAGATGCAAAGATATAATGTTGATTCTAAGTCTACTATCTAATTTCTGTCACCGTAGAGAACAAGCTTGCAAATTCCTCCTTCTGCCTTTGGATCCATTTCTAAAAGAAACAAAATTTACTGTCAAGGACAAATTTGATCACTCATAGTAGTTTTGAAGTCAACAAAGGGTGCACCATCCATACATACTGTGTGATGCTATGTACACTCATTTTGGGAATGGGACTGTTCATTTTTCAAATTGACACAAGAACTGACCTGCAATAGTAAGAGAAAACAATAGAGGCAAGACACCAGTTACTTTGCTTTAATACTACTGTGAAAAGTAAGGTTTTTAGAGTCATGATGAAAGCTTAGTATCAAAAGTGATGAACATTGAAGAAAGGAAGAGATTATCTGGATTATGCTAATTGTGGATTCTGGAAAAAAAATATACAGATGTATATTTCAAAATTCATGATTTCAACGCCCAACAATACTCACTCATTTAATAAAATATTAGTCAAGGTTGATAGCACTATTGTCAAGACAGAGCATGATTTCTTCTAATATTGTAAACAATTAATTCACAATTTGAACACTGTGTCTCTTCAATCTTTCCTAACTTCCATTAGAATCATTTTCCATACTTTCAAAAATGTTCATAACTCAAATACTACATTGTTACTTGGCTCGGAACGAAGAAACAGGGATTGCCATAGCGGAACGAACCATTCATGGACTTTCATACTCATCAATGCAAGTTGGACCGGTAAGGTGGCATGCTTAGGTAAAGTTTTGGCCAAATCATAATACCACTTGGCAAGGGGAAAGTCTTGCTTCAGACCTATGCCCCGCTCATGCATAAAACCAAGATTGAAATTGGCTCTAGCTGATTTGAATCTCTCTGATGCGAGTCGATAATACTGTGCTGCCTTTTCTAGATCTGAGTCTAATGATTGTTCAGAATTGGAGGGATTAGGGCAGGTATTCTTCTTTTCGTTGTCATTACTTTGATTATTGTCATTCCATTCACACATTTCAACGGAAGAACTAACATTGTTGACATCATCTGACTTGCCATTCCCCCCCCCCCCCTTGGAAACTCCCAAAACCTTTCATAACGTATACTCCTTGATGCGTTGAATGGTTTCTGTGAGAACAGGTAGTAAGTGAATTTTGGGATAAATTATAATATCCAAGAGTGTTGGCTTTCTTTTGGTTCCATAGCAGGCCCTCTGAATAAATAAGTCAAGATAAGGAATAGTTCTTATTCCTGCTTGGAATAATTTATTTCTCACTTCAAAAATTGAGCAATTATTCCTTTTGTTTGAGTAGATGGTGGAATAGTTATTCCGTATAAGTCAAGGAATAGTCAGTAAAACTGACCTACAGTAGAATACGTACAATACACAATATAGAATTCTGTGCATTCAGCACCCACCAGTAACAAGTGCAAGTGCCAGGGGGACAATTTTCCATTGCTGAATCGACATGGTGTATATTTTGCCTATTATTTATTAATTTGAAAATGCAATTGTTTTTACACACCTATACGCACCTGTGGGATCCTGAATTGTTCCATTCCACTGATCTCATTAATAAACAATTAAAAAAATAAGGTTTTTGAGTCAGTAATCATGACTTATTCTTGAATTATTTATTCCTGTCAGTTTCTAGTTGGGAATAATTCCTTTTGAGTTTTGTCTCTACAGGAATAAGTTATTCTGTGTCACGAGACTTGGGGAATAAATAAGGAATTGTTATTCCGGAGGGCCTGTTCCATAGTAGTAAAAATCTCCAACTCACAAGGCCGCTTCTTGATCACCCAAAAAGGTTGCTGCCTTTCAAAACCGTAACAATGCCTCTTGGCATTGCTGACTAGTTAGATGCAAACAAACTCCCTGACTTAATAAGAAGGCAGCATTTACTTGTGATAGTGAGTGTCCTGTTTTGGCGGCCATGAGATAATTCACCAATGCGCCTACATAATCACCCAACATGTACTGCTTATAGTCCATTCGAGTGTGCTTGCTAAGATATGGAGATGCCTTATTGATAATACTTTGATAGTGCTTGGATGCCTATTTGCAATCTTTTCCAACATAGGCATTTGCACCAACATGAATTCCGTGTTGATAAATCATGGCTAGGCAATGATGGGCTTGTATGTGGCCCTTACCAGCTGCTGCCAACAAATCCTGGACTGTGTCTGTCCAGTTTTGTCTGGATGGGAAACCAGATGTCTTTTCCATAAACGCAGGAACTCATTCTTTAGAGCCACCATTACTACCAGTAAACAATGCAGACACTTCCATACATCCTGCATTGAATCCCAATTTCAACATGGCCAAATTATACGCCGCATCCATATTTCCTGTATCCCGAGACAGTTGGAAGAATGCACGAGCTTTTCCAAGATCTATAGCCTTCATTGTGGGGATTCCATACAAATATATAATAAGCCTAATCCATTCAGAGATGGATGATCACATAATTCTACTGGAATTTCTTCATTTGAATCTGATTTGGACTTTTTTCTTTTGAGATGAAGCTGATATACTCTCCTGACATCCCTCAAGGCCAAATTCTGCTCCCTTTCGGGATAGTTTCTCAGCCTTGAATAAGTCCCATTGAGGAGGGTTCCATTCCAAGGGACCAAAATTGGAATTTTCCAGCTTGTCCTGCTGCCTCCCAATTCCCTGCGTCAGCTGCAATGGTGTAGTATTCTAATGCTTTGGTAAGATTTTGAGGAACTCCATGCAATCCAAAATGATACAGATTAGCCAAGGTATATGCAGCTTGAATGTCAGGATCTGCTTGTTGAGTACTAAGTAAATGGTAATATTGAATGGCATCAAGAGATTCATCTGGCTTATTGTCCCATCCTAATTGACTTGATGTTCCTCCATGTAGATGAATTTCAGGTAGATTATGCTTGTCCATGGGTGGGTTGATCTTGGCTCGAGATTGTTTATCGCAGCTTCATAATACGGTAATTCATATCAAGGATTATATGTCAAATGGTTATCCAAAGAAACCAAAGTTCACAATACAATTCTACAATGAATGCAGATTGGAAGACATTTCAATCGACAGATCGTCAATTGGAAGAAATTGCAACAGATATACGAGAAAGTCAGCCATTGACATCATTCCAATGTGTTCTTTATACATCACAATTAAAGTATGATCGGGGATCCAAGTTTGAAACATGTCTTCAGTACGGACTGTACCAGGAGATGGTAATTGTTATTATCGTGCCTTTTTATATAGTCTTTGTGAAGCATGTTGTACCAACATTACAACAACCACAACAACAACATACTACCCCCGACAGAAAGGATGCTATATTTGAAATTTTACAAAAAAGTATCAATATTGTAGAAACATATGGCTATGAACGATTTACCATTGAAATGTTTTGGGAGGAATTAATGGAATTCATGCAGTCCCTTCCCAATATACAATGAGTTTCGATGGAATTGCTATCAATTGATTCATCACATTGCATCCATTGTGTCCTTATCACTTGGCGGGAAAACTATTTACGTTCCAGATTATTTCATCATGAATGGAGAGCAAATATCCGATGACAGTGTAAAGCCGGAAGCTCATAATGTGGTAAGGATTACTGAAGTATTCGACATTCCTCACATCATTGAAACATTTGGTAAACTTAACATTCAAGTGAAGTTACTGACGCTACCGAAATGGAATGTTCAATCATTGACATGTTCTGATTTTTCTAATTTACCTGTTGGCAATGCATTTACACAATTATCAATCTTGAAAGCCTTTCAGCCTTCAGAGAAAATGATTAGATATATCAAGATTGTTCAATCACATGTCATAAAAACGGCAGAGACTGGAATTCACATTGTGAACGGTGTGCCATAGACTGCCCTACAAATGGTCTATTCTAGGCTAAGTCTATCCAGTCCTACAAGCAGTCCTACACATTGCCCATTTCTACCTGAACATCCTTCAGTAGACTGAAGATCCAAGTGCAATGAAATGCGATCCTACAACGTACTTGATGTTGCATCAAGAAGGATCTTCTTTATCTATAGCTTTAGCTTTAAACTCTATAATATCACTTACCTTCTAAAACGAAGCGTAGCTCGTCGACAACTCATACGTCACGGTGGAGCAGTATTCCATATGGAATCTTCCGTGGAAATTGTTGTACTAAAAATGAAATTTAAGGGTTGAAAAAATGTGGTGAAGTCATGATGCAAGTTGATCCAAGTTATCCTTATGTACGACAAATCAGATCCCAACACCTCTTTATCTCACACCTAAAAAAATAAATTAAGATTTAGTCTTCAATGTTATTATTTGGCAAAATTGTACCACTTTTGTTACACTTGTCTTCGTACCATAAACCAAATAGCTTCAATTGTTAGTAGCATTTGCTATCAAACCATGTTGAACAAATTGCACCAAGACAAGAAAAAAGGATAGTAGGAGCGTTGAGATTGAAGCTTTGTCTTCAATTTTTTTGATAATAGCAAAGGTTTACAAATAGTTGTGGCAAGAGTGTATCACATTTGAAAGAATGAAAGCGATAGTGAAACCGTTGAAGAGGCAAATATTAGCAACACAAATCAACACAGAGAAAAGCTCACTACTGTTTAGAACTAGAACTTACTTTAATCAATTGTACTCCTTATTGGAGTAGCAAGGCAGTAAGGGCTTCTTCTGAGTATAGGAAGGAAGACTTTAGAGAAGAGACAGGAGTTTTTGATGGACTGAAAACACCATCTGATTCAGCGTTCTAAAAATTAGAGACTATGCCTACCAGTCTACACTCATTGGACAGCAGATATCAGTTAAAAACGTTACTTGGAGATGATGTCAGATGTTTGAGAATATGAAGCAGGAGACAGTTCTTTGTTTCGGAAAAGGAAACAATTTCCACCAGTCCAAGCAGGCGTTGTCAGAGGTAAGCTTGAGGGAATTTGGGAACCTAGGTAAGCTCATACAGAAAGGGAGTTATTTAATGCCCGAGTATGAAGCCCCATCCTTAGCAGAGAACATTACAAGAATCTTCACCACCCCCCATATGTTAGTAGCCTTGCTGGCTTTCTACCAGCAAGAGAGTTATGGTGCGCATGTCAACAATCATATAGTGATCTTGGGTTGGGAGTTAAACATGCCCCAGACAATTCAGTTCCTGCTTCTGTACTATTGAAGCAGGGAGTGCTACTTGCGTTGCTATTCTCCACTATGTTTACAATGATGACCGAAACAGTCGCATGACATTTTTTCCACATCCTTTCATTTGAATAATCCCGCTCCACAATGATATCAACAGCAACAACTGAGCAACCATTAACTGCTCTGCCACCAAAACATCTTATCTGTCATTCGCAACTCCTTTTTCAAGATCTGGAAATTCATCTAAAAGCACTAGCCTTGTTACCTAGTCACAAGCACATGTAGTGTTAGCCTACCCTTTTTCCAAGTCCTACAATGATGGATTGGTTTGCATTTGCAAACCTTTCATTCTGCAAAATATTGTTTTAACGTTGAAACCTTGTATGTTATATCTAACTACAACATAGCTGTAGAACAGATTTGGAAAGCTCTGACGACAAAATTTGGGTAAGTATGAGGAAAACAAAAAAGGAGAAGAAACAAGATTTGCCAGAATCTTCTATACTAAGTTTAAGCAAAGCTCTAATTGACTTGGATTCAGAAGAGGCTGAAACGGATGTCCTCGTGATAACATAAGGACAAGTATTGGAGCCCATATCTTTTGAGGAGGCATCTTTCAATAAATATAAGGGAAATGGAATGATTGGAGAGAAGCCATGAAAAAGAAACTAAGAAGCATGGAAAAATGCTCAGTTTGGGATGTTATTAAAAAACAAGCACCAAAGGGGAGACAGTTGATTCGAAGCAAAAGAGTTTTCAAAGAAACACCAGATGGAAACTCCAGAGCTTATTTGATTTTCTTAGGATACTCTCAATTGGATGGGATTGATACTTTGGACAAGTTTGCCCCAGCGGTGAGCGATGCATCTTTTAGGATCATTCTAAGACTCAAACTGAGTGCATAGTCCATTGACTTTGAGACTACCTTTTGAATGGTGATCTATCCAAAAAGAGATCTACACGAGGGTGTAATAAGGATTGTAAGGATATAAAGGAGAAGGCAAGACAAATAGAAAGACATTGAAGCTGAATACATATATTTATAGTTTGTTTAACGCAGCATGACAATGGAATAAGAAATTTGAGTGAGAGATTAAAAAGTTGGGATATTCAAGAAATAAACTAGATTCCTGTGTGTTATGGAAGAAAAATGGAAACAATTTCTGCATGATTTGCATATATGCTGACAATGAGATAGTAACAGGCAACAAAAGGATGATGGAAAATCTCATAAAGGTTGAAGTAAAGTATTTTTCAGAATTGGGTTGAAGATTTTCTTGGGTATGACATCACAGAAATGTTGAGAAGTTTTCAGTTAACCCAAACAGAATTGCTGCCAAACTAAGAAAGGTTAACAGTTAGAGAGGGATTAATCCAAAGTTCAAAGCAGCTTCTGCTCCAGGAGTTTTTGTAACAGGACCCAGATATAAAGAAGAGATATGTGATGAAAAAGAACCAAAATGGTATCTGTCTGCGGTTCGATGTTTGCAAATGGAATGATGACTTAACATGTTAGTATTTAGGAGACATGACATTTTGATGAATAAAGCATGAATTGGTTTAGAAAGGTGTAGAAGAAAGAAAAATATTGCTTAACTCCTTATCCAGGTACTGAATCTCTAGTCTATGACAGTGGTCCTTAATTCGTTCAAGTGCACAGTAGCGACGGCATCGGGGAAAAGCACCTATATTTCAAATCACATGTTCAAATCTTATCCTATTTAGATGCAAACAATGTCAGCTCAGGTGGTTACTGCGATGGCATAGTGCCTAATTCACTTAAACTTAAAGCAGAGTGACAAATATCCATGACCCATAAGAATCAGTGTTGTTGACTTCGGAGGTTCACTAACCCTCAGTGAAGTGAGTGATTCAAGAAAATATGTGATGATTTATTTGCATCACAAGTTTGTGGTGAATCGCGCGAATGATCCAGGTTACAATTCTCTTGGTAAACATTGTATTAAAGTGCATAATTCAAACATCAATACTGCACAGATAGTCTCACCCCTATAAGGTCTAAGACATCATGATGTTTAACTGAATTGGCTTCACTTATGGTTTTAGAGTCACATGTGTCTTTGGCATTCTTACTCTTTGTCAATCTGTGAGAAGCTTCTGCGGTAAACATTTTTAGATTCAGCTGGAAATTTCCTCTGGATGTCACCTCTTGTAAGCCGTTCGGCGTACTGCACTATATTCAATCGTCTTTTTTAAATTTCATCGTCATTACTTGAATTGTGTTTGGATTGAATTTAAACTGTATACAACGATCACGAAGAGCATGTGATATCTACAAAGGACAAGTAATGAGATCAATGTTGCTGCTAGAAGTAATACTTTAGGTCACATACCTTAGCGCGACACGTCTTGGGATCCAGTGCAATCATTTGTCCCTGACCATTTTCTTTCAAGATCCTGTATCCTGATACACTAAGCTTAAGCAGGGTTTCCTCGATTATTTTTGTTTTTCCCATCCGAGAAGTCGAATAAAAATAATTGGGAGCTATAAGATCAACAAAGCTCTGAAAGAAACGATTACCCAAATGCTTGCCCTGCCAAATAAAATGTCTTTCACTCCAGTCAGGGTGGATCTCCGGTAGTTAACTTTCCTTGTTTTACAATGCACGGTTCAAACTCCCAAGACGCCATCATGAGACGTTTGACGTCTTAAACACTTTGTATGTCTGTTTTCACACCAGAAGAACTATCTTGCTGGAGAAGTAGCTCAGAGGAAACATGCAATGGAAAGAACATTTCTTTGCTACTTGAATTACATATGGCTTGTAACTTTGATCTAGTTCTGTCTGCAACATTTTGGTCAGTATGCCCAAACTTAGACCTTGTTCTGCCTGCCACATCTTCATTCTGTTTCCTTGTTTTCTGCTTTAACTTGGGACTTGACTTGGAGACTTGACTTGACTTGGGACTTGACTTGACTTGACTTGACTTGACTTGGTGTTGACTTGACTTGGTGGAGACTTGACTTGAATTGACTTGGGACTTGACTTGACTTGGGACTTGACTTGGGACTTGACTTGGGACTTGACTTGGGAC
>CAAAJI010000651.1:16293-28648 GCA_900642245.1 Fragilaria radians | reverse complement strand
CTTTGGGTTTAGAGTTCAAGTTGTTGTATAAAATAGTTACAACCTGTACACTCCCTACACCATGAATGAATTACTTGTTATCTACTTCCTGGCTGAAAAGGTGAAGTAAAATTAGAAGCTTGATAAATAGGAAAATAAAAGATAAGTGAATTTATTTATTGTCTATACTTATATGGTGTGCGTTGATATGAATTAGGGTCGGCAAGTGGTACAATAAGATCGATCAAAGACTACATTACCTTGGACTTATATATGCCAAAAAGTCTAATGATTTTTCAAACTGGATTTTTCAAAATAATGTTGTTGAATGGATTTCTCCTACATAAGCGGAGAGATTATACGTGGGCGCTCACCATACCATGTTTAGTTCACACATTTGAATTCAGAAGATCATTTTCGTTCCGAGTTGAAAACATGATGTTTTCACCATTCGTACACTAAGTGAAGGAATCGTTATAACCAAATGTCCTAAAGGAAAGAAATATTGCCAGTTCCATACTGAATTGTTAACTTGTTTGTTAATTATACTTGGCTTTGTTGAAAAAAATCACAACCAAAAGTTGCATATCTTTATAAAATTGCTCTAGAGGAAGTGTTTCAGTTTACTTTTTTATCTAGACGTAACGGAAGAGAATAGTCATATAATTTCAATAATTCTCAGCTTGGGAAACAGTATTGTAGCAAACTTTAGTCCAAGAAAAAAAATGGCCCTCATCTCACTTAATGCACCTTCTCAAACTAAGTCTCTTCGTCTTTTCATCTTTTAAAGTTTGCTCATTATTGCCCGCCTAGCAAAGCTTATGGTAAAGCAGAATCAGTGTTGGCAAAACGTGCTAAAGTGGTGAAAACTCTTGGTATTAAACGACAGGATCTTGCCAAATCCCAACATTTACATGTAAATGAAGTCAGATAAATATGAAGCCTGACTTTTTTAGAAAAGAGATGAGATTCCATGAAACCATGTCTTGAAAGCCAGTCTTGGAATTAAGGTTTCTATATCACAAAATGGTCAGTGCTATTTAATTGTGTGATCTTAGGCTTGGCCCAAGAAAAATATCCTTCAGCCCTTCCGAACTCAAGTTCCCACGTTACGACTGAAAATTACGTAGGAGTCGTATTGTTTGACAAATCGAATTTGCGATGCGTGTTCACCAGTGGGATAAGTTGAACTCAACCATTGTATTGGCAGTTGGAATTTGTCATAGCAGGAGGAAACCTGTTGGTTGGTTGTCAAAACGAGGACAGCTTTTTATCCTTTCGATCTTGAAAGGTTCACAAGAATACTTTGTGTTTCTGATTCCGTGAGTAAATTTCTGTTTAGCATCATCGCTTGGCTTCAATGCCTTGTGAATGAATACTCACAATTATTTCCGAAAACAACTGTTTTAAAAGTGAGAACACCTATAAAATACAAAACCTCAGTTTACAAAGTAACGATGAGATTCTACAACTCTTTCATTCTTCTTTTCACCATAACTTTCAAAAGTGTCGCTCCATTTTTATTCCCAAAGAATCAAGTTCGAATGGCATTTCCATTGAAAATGGTTATGGTTTATGATGGCGGAGCTTTTGTCTGGGAGGATAATGACGAAAACAAGGATAGCACAATTGCGAACGTTTGGGACCCAAATAGCTATCGGTTCGACGATTATTCATTAGACCAACAGCGACAACAAGATCAGCAATGGCATTTGGCACAAGAGTTAAGTAACGGAAAGCACCAGGGAGCATTGGCACGACTTGCGGCTGCCTTTTGTCCAGACGGACAGGGTATAGATCTTGTGCATTTGACCTCTGTCTCGGTAATGGAGATTGATGAGAAGCATTTGGATATACGAACTGTTATTTGTGATAATATGGGTTGTGTCACAGTTCAAGTTCCTATAGAATTCCCCGAAATGTGTAACAATGTCTACGATGAAGAATGTATATTACATCAGTTGGAAGAGCTCGATCATATTGCGGAAGAGATGTTGCAACAGCGGCAGATTAATCAAGAAAAAGATAGTGCACGTGACGAGTGGCTACAACAATTGCAGTCTCAGGATGTCGATGACTATCCTTCTTGGTGGGTCAATTCGTTTTGGTTGGCAGAAGATTGTATCGCCATGCGACGTCTTTTGGATGGTCCAGACTTTACAGAAGAGGTCAAGGCCTTGACATACGCTGCACTACCACCGGATTTATCGGATTGGATTGTGGATCACTCTGTGATTCGACAAGTGGGTCCGGCCGGTATTTTAATGCGTGCGCTTATTCTAAGATATGATTTGGGTATAGAGAATAACGAAGCACAGCTCATCAACTTAAGTCTCAGATATGATTCAGTTGCTGACTCTGTAGAAGGATTACGACGAGAAGTTTTACATTTGGTGGCGTCAACCATGGAAACTCCCTTTGATGCAGATGAAGTACCTAACGATTACATTGAGAATGAAGGATTCAATGACCCAATTATTGAAAAATCTGAAATGTCAATTATGATTGATGATTGTCAAGATATACTAGGTGAACCGCGTCCGGTGAGCCTTTTCGATAGTAACCTGCTTGTCGATTTGAAAACTGAAAAAACAGGTGATGCAACAGATTACAAAGACTCAACTGTGGAAGACCGCGAATCGTTAGATATCTCTAAACACGGTCATGATTTACTTGGAGATCTGCCCTCGATGAATAACTTGGACCCAGCCAAGATTTTGAATGAGATTGATGAAGATAAATTAAGCGTAGGTTTAATTGGGATGGAAAGCATGCATAACGCATTAGTTCAAGAGCCCGAAATACCTATTATATCTGATGAAGGTAATGATTTAATTGGTGAAAAGCGATCGATTCACCTCTTGGAAGATTACTTGCTTGTCGATTTTGAAGCCAACGACAAACCAGGTGATGTAATAGAGTTGAAGCAGTTAAATACCTCAATTGTAGACGAATCCAAAATATCAGATTTATCTGACGAAAATCATAATTTACTTGTTGACCCGCACTCTATGAACAATTTGAACCCAAAAACGATTTTGGATGAGATTGATGCACATAAAGTGCTAGATAAGTTAGCAGAGATCGAAGGCTTCCATAACTCCACTGTCATGACACCCGAAATATCTGATATCTCGGACATGGGCCATGACTTAAAGGGTGAACAGCATTCAGTGCGATCGCTAGACCTGCTTGTCGATGTTGAAGCAACTGAAAAGCCATGTGATGTAATCGATAGGGAACAGTTCGAGAACTCTATTTGGAAAGAACCCAAACTTTCAATTAAAGTTGTACTTGGCGACCTGAAATCGATTAACAGTGTGGACCCTAAACAGATTTTAGATGGTATTGGTGCACCTGAAACACAAGCTGATTCAACTGGAATGAAAGGCTGCAATATATTAATTGTAAATGAACATGAAATATCTGATTCATCTGATGATGGTAGTGTTGAAAATGCGTTGCACATTTTGGACGACCACCTATTCGTCGATATTGATGCCAATAAAAAACCAAATAATGACATGGTGATGGAGAAGTTCAATAACACAATTGTCGGCATGAGCAAACCAACAAATATATCTGATGACACTCATGATTTACTTAGTGAGCCTTACTCAATGAACACTTTTGGATTTAACGCTTTGAATATAGAAGAAATATCAGTCAACTCTTCCGATGAGGAACATGGCAACGGGTCTATGGCTCCTGAACCAAAAATGTCCATAATTTCTAAAAGTCATAATATGACTGGTTACCTTCGATCGATGAATGTTTCTGACACTAGGATGCTTGGCGAAAGTTTAGACAGTAATGATATGCCAATTCAACATGTTGAATTACCTGCTCCGAGCGAAATAGCTTCAAGAGTAACAAAAGAGCTTGATGACCTGAAAGTGGTAAGTGGTGGATCCAAGAAAGGAATAGATTTTTAATTTTTGATTTGCTGGGGATGTCCATACACAACATATAGAAGCTTTCCATGAAAAATCATATCGATTCAGAATCGAGATCAGAAGCTATACTACAGACATGACGCATAAGTCTCCCCATACTCCCCTTATCACGAAAATCAGCAGAATAATCAAGCCGATATAATCATGTTCACAGTATAGAATAATCACAATCAAAAATAAATTGAAGTGAAAAAATAGTTGAATGAAAGCAACTAGATCTGGTAGCATAATGCACGTTTGGTAAGTCACTAACCTAACGCACACCTCTTGAAAAAATGTCACTACATGTTACACTTATGAATTGTCTTTTATTGCTTTATCTATGCTTTCTTCATTTGTTTTGATAAACGTAGCTGTTTAGAATGCGTTAATCAAGGCAGCCAGTATGATGATGACTGTGCTGTAAATCATCAATTTCATTAGGAAAGTGCTGTAGTTTTAAAGGCATACATGGGAATATATTTCTGTCCCTAGTACAGTAACAACTGTTATTGTAACGGCACAATTCCGTTGGGACTGTCAAGACTCCGAAGTTACGAGTTGAGTCCATTTGAGGATCGATGAAGTGTCAAATACAATATTGTAAGAGATATAGCATTGAGTAAGAACCTATCCTTGTCGATGCAGCTGTTCTCGAGCTAGGGCGATACCATATCAAAGGAGTGCCTCCAAATAATCTTCAATGGTGGAAGAATACTATATGCGTCAAAATGAAGAATGCTTGAATCCTCGTATTTGGACAAGAGCTCCATCAAATGATACGTCGAGAGAGGACGATTCGATACGATACTCTCTAAAAGATCATCCTAGTCTCATACCTAAGAAATTGAATGATATCAAGTTACACGAACAAGAATTATCGAGTTACATTAGCCCAACAGCAAAGACTTTCGCAGATGACAACACGTCGGACTTTTTTCCGAGGGGGGCTTCACCCGTCATCTGTTGTAATTGGTCGAGACTGAACAATTTTTTCTGCGTTTTATCAGCATCAAGATCTGTCATGCTTCTTAGGGGGATTGGATTGATGATTATATTTTCACTATTCCAGAATTTTATAGACACACAAACGCCTGATATCAAGTCCTCGAATTTGCCAAACATGGATAGTTTTACTTCGATTCAAGCAAATTCTAAAAGGACTCCTCTGAAATTAAGTAATTCTACAGTCTCCAACAATAAAGATATCTCCTTACCTATCGATTCCCTAAATTGGTTACAAGGTATCCGTATTTCCAACATTGAAGAGGATATTGACTTCACAATATCGCAAATCCTTGATGCTGAGAAAGTGATTAAGCAATCTGAAGCAAATGATGTTCTCTTTGATGCGACAATCTGTCATAAAGATAGTCCAGTTAGGACTTTTCTACTCCAAAAAAATGTTACAGATGATGTGCAACAATGGGTTTCAATTTTAATATACCTTGGTATACATATGTGGCACCATAATCCTGCCAAAGGAGAGGCGCTGGTTCGACGAAAGCAAAGGAGTAGTGAATTTCTTGCTGATTTCAATCATTCGTATGACTTTGAGTGTCCGAAGGCGAAATATCTTGTTACATCTCTTCCTGACATCGGGTTAGGTGCGAGTTTCCGAGCATCGGCAATTTACTACCTGTTGTTAGGTATCGCCACAAATCGCATAACAGTCTTTCTGGGGAATGTACAATCAAAAGTTCTCCCCGAAGAAATCACCAAACCGTATTTGCTAGGGGGGTTTTGTGAAAGGGGAGATTTACAGTGCTCTTTTTTGCCAACAACCCCATGTGTTATCCTTCTTGATGATTTGGAACAGAATTTGATTACCCTACCCCCTCAACTTGAACGTCAATTAAGAACAAAAGGAGTGCTTAGAGATTCTAATATCGCCAATTCGAAGTACTTATTTGTTCCGATGAAAGCTAAGACATATAAGGATATGGGCATAGGCAAGAAAATCGCCAAAAGGATCACGTCAATACTGCAGCCATTAATAGATCAAATGCAAAGCAAAGAACTAGATGGAAACCAAAATGTAGTTAAAGAGGCATTGAGGAGGATTCGTGAAAGAAACTTTCGGTTTGGTGGCGGAACAGAGGCTAGTGAGATATACGTTCCTTTCCGGCAGGCAGCACTTCTGTATATGCTAAGGCTTAATCGCAAGATGAAAGATGAAGTTAATGCAGGAGTCATGGCATCTTTACCAGAGAATTGGAATAGCGCTAAGAGTTTGGGATTTCCAATTCGAGGTTCCGACAAATGTAGGAGAGAGTCAACATGTCTTTCGTTTGATTTATACATAGATTTGGCGCATCAACGAATCAAGGAATACTTTCCTATGGATCCTTACAATGTATCATTAATAATAACAACAGAAGACTCGAAAATAGCGGAAATGAGTAAGAATTTCACCTCCTCCAAATTCAAGATAGTCATGAATACCAATGATGCCCTTCAAAATTCAGGGAGACCATCCACGTTTAAATTCAAACGACAGGCTCGAAGCATAATGATATCATCACTGGTTGCTATCAAGCTCCAATTGCTTTCACGTCATATGATTGGGAATTGTTGCTCGAATTTTTATCTTCTACTTCGTGATCTACAGAACTTTGGATGTGGAATGGCAGTGGAAAGTGCTTGTTTGCAAGATACTCCCGAGGAAAGATTTCACATTCAATGCATGTGGGATCGTACAAAAGATGAAGCGCCAGAAGTTGTCATGAATATCAGCCTTGAATCAGGCATTTCGACGCCAAATTGAATAGCACATAAAGCGAGGGAGTATTGAATAGCGTTAGTTGATACGTAATCCAAGCACACCAAATATGCTAATCTACTAGCAATCCAGCAAAATTCAGTAATCAAATAGAAATGTTCAAATCTCATATTATAGAGCATTCAAAGTACTCAAAGCATTGGCCGTAAGGTTCTTATTTCCTTTATCCTAGATTATTAATCTAATCTTTTGTTATTTTTTAAGTTGCGCTTTCTTCAGGAAAGGAAGTCTTATCGTTCATTATCCCAAGCGCTCAACATCGTATAAATCCTCTCCTACAACTGATTGAGCATTTGAACTTAGATAAACCTACCCTAGATTTCGTTGTTGGGTTTGAAATTAAACTTTACTCCATTGCTTTACTTTGTCATTTCTTGTCGTTCTTACCGAGGCTACTTCATAAAAATTGTTCTTTACCCTATTTCGTTATTATCACTTAAACTTAAGCTATATACGCACAACCCTTACTCACTTATTTGAAATAATCTCTGAGATTCTTGCACGAGCCATTTCATCCTACCAGCCTCAATAAATATCTAACTATTTCGTGGAACCTTGAGAGCTTCCCTCGATTGTTGCAAATATATTGTACGCATTGAAACATCCAAATACTCAACAGAAAAAAAGCAAATATTCAAGTTCATCAAAGGCTAGATTTCATCCTTCAAGTGAAAGGAATTTTCTGGCTTTTTTTCTAGTTGAAGTGGAAGTGGGATTGAAAAAGGAAGGTTGGGAATCATAAACCTTCTGTCTACCCTTATCTTTTTCAATGTAAGTTTTCATCTCATTTTACATATACGTACGTTACGCTCAAAACGGTGTGTGCTAACATTCACTCTAGTTTACTTCTTCATCCTACAACATCCTCTATGGGCAAGTTAGGCCACAAAAACTTCCATCTTTGTTGCTTAATTTGCTTTTGGTGCTGCATTACATACATTCATCAATTCAAAAAAATCTAGTGTACGTTAAGATGACTTCAACAGGCTTAGTAGAATGAAGGCATTCTTAGGTATTCATAGAATTAAACGAATTAACTATTTTGCTACTCGTACTCAGGAATTAACATGATCATATTGAATAAACTATTTTGAAGTGAAAAGCAAGATCAAATGATGACATTTTCATGCAAGGAGGAGTCATTGTATGAGTGAGACTGATGTTGGAGAAGTCATAGAGTAAAGGTTAGTAGCACAAAATGAATAGCATGAGATTATCTTCGCCCATAAGAATTAGAGTCTAATTACAGTAACCCGAATATGTATCCATTATCGATGGTTAGCTGAGTGGAATTCCTTATTGAACTCTTTCATTATCATTTGTTTCCTTGAAATGGGAAGAGTACAAACGCAATTTCATGAATATGTGGAAGGTATTCTACGTACACCCTAATAAAACAATTTCAACGTTTAAATTTCTTTGCTTTTTTTCGTTTCATTCCTTTCATAATTGGGATTAACATTCAGGCATCACGCAGCCGATTTAAGTACAAGAGGTGTATATTTAAATTAATTATCATTTAGCAATGGTAATAATTCTCAGGAATCACGCTCGCCGATTTAAATACAAGAGATGTGAAGTTAATTTTTAACTTTGCTTAACATTACAAAGGTTAGTTTCGAAGCAGGAAAGTAATGATTTAAGCATAATAATTGACGGCATCGGAGAATTGACGCCCGATTTCACATCGCTTTCTCTCTGCAACGAAGTCATTAATGATTTTGTCGGTATCTTGCTTTCCCGAAAAGATATCATCTGGAAGGAATTCTTCAAAGCCTTTTGACAAATATTCTGACATTTGATCAAACTTAATCATATGAACCTTTTTACGAAACTCCTCGCCCAGCATAGGCTTCATAATTTTCCATATACTACCAAACCAATTCGGTGGATTCACGATTAAAAACATTTTGACCCGTGTGGGAGTCTTGTACCCCTGAAGGCCCATCATAAATTTGTAACAGTAACTCACTTGAAAGTTTGACATTTTCCAATCCGTCATGTTGGCGATGAAACCTATGCCATCTTTTTGGCAAACTTCAATTTCCATCATACAATCCATAACGTAGACCAAGTTATTGATAACGGATGATACCGACATCATTTTGGGAACGTAGCGGGCTGGCTTCATATAAAACACTAATTTCCGGTTAGTCACATTATGTAACCAATGCAATCTCACTCTACACATGAAACAAGGACTTACTGAGGTGACCATCAAAGGTTTTAAGTCCCGGAACAGGAAATAGAGTTTTCGTCCGAATTTGTTTTTCCATAGTAATTATGGATAAGCTTAAGTACCTTTGGTCGAAAGACTTCATATTTTTCAATGCAGCCTTGTATGAGAAAGCTCTCCCTGGACTACATCTAGCAAACTTAAGATACCAGAAGTTGGAGAATGGTGGTCGGCCAGACTTCAACCATGCAGCCTTGAGCGCACTGACGACTTTTCGCTCATCGATACTTAGACTCGCCATTTGTTCTTCGAAGGAACGCTCCTTTGCTACATCGATTCGAGACACCGTGGCACTTGCGTTAAGCTTCGCTTGGTGTCGCTGCGACAAGATTGGGAAGCTTCCTTGTGGGTGCGACGTAACTTTCGTTTCTGCGGACCTCACCGAATGACTCCGTTGTTTCCGAGGTTTCTTCTCGAATAGGCTCCGTCTGAAAACGGCTTACAAAAGTGCCGTTCGTCCAGCTATTACTAAAGTCATCTGCTGCAGACCATCCAAGTGTACTAACATCTGAAAAGTCGTGCTCATACTCACAATCTTCATCTTCAACGTCGTCACAGTCTTCCTCTGTACTTTCTTCCTCAGCATCGTTCGATGAAAGGCCTTGAGAAGTACTGTCCTTGGAGCTCTCAGCATTTGAGTTGTAGCTTGTATCCGATGTCACCGATGATCTATGAGAAGTAGTGGTGGAATACATATCTTGATGTCTCAAAAAGCTTTCAAACGCTTTAGCAGTCGCTAATGCTAGCTTTTCATCTTGACCTTGGCTTTTCAAGAAATCCTTAAATGAATCACTATTGATGCTAATGGCATCTTGTCCATCTTTCTCAGACGAATTATCTGATTTAAAATGATTCTCTAGACCAGCTATTGGCATTGAAGCAGTGGACGTGCCAACTGTTATAGGTGTACTCTCAACATTATGAATACCTTCCTCAGACTGTTGCATACGCCCAGCCATTGGAGTATGAGATGTATCTACCTCACTGAAAAGGCGAGATGCCTTCGCTGAAACGAAAGCATCAAAGTCAAGATCTAATTGATTTTCTAATTTGCCATCTTGAAGCTTTTGTTCGGACTTTTTCTTCTTCTTTTTCTTTTTTTCTTCCTTTTTCCGTTTCTTCGCTTTCTTTTTTTTCAGGTTATCGTCCAGACACTGATTTCCTTCTTCTGTATTGTGGCTACCTTCATTCGGACTTGCACTCCCGCCTGGCGACTTAAGAGGAACACAATATTGGTCATCTGCGTTGTCTGAATCCATGGTTTATCGAGACCGTTGGCCTTATCTGCTCCAGAGGGAAATCAATGTACGTAGAGTACCAGTTAAAAAACTCCACTTAAGGAATTTCTAATTTCTCATTGTGACTCCAACTTCGGTTAAAAATGTTCTCTAGCCATATATATGGCTTGTGGACGTTACATGCAGGGGTCATCGTAGTCTGGAGGATTGCCGAGTGACGTTAGCTGTTCATAATCAGAGAATTTCACCGAAAATGGCATACTTATGTCTCAAGGATCAAGATTCCTCTTAGTGTTAGCAAATCTTACTACCGTAGTTGTTTCATGGAGTATGGTAATGTCAGAAGGAAATGTAAAGTATTTTATCGCATTAAAAACATCAAATTTGTTGTTGAAATGCATCTAAATTGGACTATTTTTGAATCATTGAGGCCATCATATTGGAACCCTTCCAAAATTTATTCCGTTAACTCTCTGGTTCTTTCCTTGATTTAATGTAGGTAATTGTTTTCTGACGGTAAATCCAAGAGTAGTTTAGTTCTAAAAAATAAGATATTGTTCTGTGATGTATCGCTTGTAGTTCCATGACTACATACATCTATCTACCTCGAGAAAACATATTTTTTTACTTGATGCAGACATGTCATCATATCTAGATTCATTTCTCAATGATGGTATTGTATTCAATCCATAGCGATGATAACTTTTTCGTAACTCAATATTGCATTTATGATTAGGTACGCCAACAATAATAGTGCTTTAGAAAGACTGGAATTTATATGTGCTTTTTCCAACCATGAAATAGCCTCTCACAATACGTGATGTGCATGAATTCGGCAACAAAGGCTCAAAAATGGAATTAGAGTAAATTGGCATTCGACATTTACTTAAGCGACACATGCTACAAGGGCTTAAGATTTTCCCTTTTTTTCAATATACTTTGGTTACGCCGATATGACAAGTCTTCCAACAGAATTTGTTATTACTTTCTAACATCATTTAGAGATGCCTAATCGTTTACACTTTTCCTTCAGACGATTACTCCTTGTCGCATGGCATATCTACCAATAAATCATTCCAAACGAATTCAAGAAAACGGACATTTTGAATCTTAAAGTCAATCCGTGAACATTCACGAGCGGATTTTCGATTCAGGCATATGTGCAAAAACCTGATGTATACATTTTCAATGACAAACGCGACGGCCAGGTTTTCTTCTCTCCAATGAGATTCCTCTGTTGTGGGCTATTCCTCATTACTGTTTTAAACCCTGCAGAGACTCAATCTGTCCCAGAGCTGCAAAGGGAAAGCGATGCGATATCCAACAAGGTGACAAATGGTAAGCACCCATTTCCCTATGGAACTAGTTTGCGCCATTGATGGTACTTAGATCAATCTCATTTTGCAAACGTTCAAAATTCAAAGAAACAGTCAGCTTGCATGACTCTACGTTCTTAGTGCAGAAGGAAATTTCTACTGCTTCGACTCTGTTTAGCCCCTCGACAAGTTTGCTAGAATTGGCATCTACTGCTGACTCGCCGCAAAGTTCAATGTCATTGCCAAATAAAACAATATCTAATCAGACGCATGATATAACTTCGCAAAATCTGACGATACCTACCACATTACCAACCATGAGGCCTACTAGATTTCCTTCAACTTCAGCAACGACCCGACCTCCAAGTAGACGTCCGACTTCGAAATTCACCAGGAAACCTACTTTAAGACCTACAAAGAATCCAACAAAGGCACCGACATCACAGCCTTTACTGCTTATTAAAGACTTCACTTCTTTGGAGGAACTCGTGGAGCTAGCCAAACTTTCAATCGAAGAAATAATCCTTGAGAATCTTTCTCTAGGCCCTACGATAATGCGATTAGGATTTCATGACTGCGTTCCGAATGGTGATGCAGGAGGGTGTGATGGCTGCTTGAACTTATCATCAAATCCTGAAAATCAGGGTCTTCTCCCAGCAGTTTTGGCATTGGATCCTGTCGTTGGTGCATTTGAAAGTGATCAACTTGGTGTATCGCGAGCTGATTTATGGGCGTTAGCAGTCTTGGTTGCTGCTGATTTGCTGCAGAATGACATCATGTTTTCGGATGGATTTGAAATAGGAAGAAAAAATTGTGAGAATATAGGAACTTGTAGCCGCAACGATGATCCATTCTTTTGTTCACGGAAT
>CAAAJI010000650.1:13117-23178 GCA_900642245.1 Fragilaria radians | reverse complement strand
CAAGGATACAAAGAATACTCCCAATGTCAATTTTTCCAAAAAATCTACTTCAGTTCAATCCTTTCCTCGCGATACTACCATGGTAATTATAGATCCACCCAGAAAGGGATGCTCTGACGACTTTCTTCAGAAAATGTTGGCATATAGACCCCAACGCATTGCCTATTTGAGTTGCAACGTAACAACACAAGCAAGGGATATCAAGCATATCCTTGCTGCTGGATATAGTTTGAACTTTGTACAACCATTTGATTTGTTTCCTCAAACTCGACATATTGAATGTCTGATGGTATTAGAAAATACAGACAAATAATAAAAAGCAACAACAAACAATATGGCAAGGATGAAGGAGTATGAAAGTAATAGAACTGCAATCACTTCTTTAAATACATAATGATTATGAACCCCAGACTCTAGAATACAACAACTTTTAGTAAGATTGCATAAATTATGGTATATTCATCTCATTAATTTAGACATTAAACTGCAAGAGCAAAGGCGACAAGGGATGAAATAATCTGTGAGAGCAAAGGCGACAAGGGATGAAATAATCTGTGAGAGCAAAGGCGGCAAGTGTTAAAACATTATAAAGGGCTCATACGCAAGGAAGAAGATAAGAAAGGAAAAGATTTGTCAGAAAGTTGTTGATTTTTACACAGATAAATTCTAAATGGTTGGTTGTGAGGGATATTTCCAACATCCTTCCTATCCTGAACCAATCATTCAGTACAAAGGTCACCAATATGACCTAAAAATGATTTCTGTGTCTCTAGCCCAATTCCTGATTAACATGCTTTGTATCAATGTCTGCATCATTTTCAGCAGACTGAAAAAGTTCAATCTTAATAAAACCACCTAAACTAAACTCATGGACAAAATGATAAAACATGTCCGCATGCCTGTCAATGCATTTTCTGACATAAGAATGCCGCCAATGTTATCTGTCCTTACAACAATTGCCATTGTCACATTGATATCAAGGTCATTTGACAGAAAGTAGATATACTTGACTTCCTTCATAGCCTTAAGAACATCTATTAACTTCTCATAGAACTTCCCAGCACTTTGCACTACTAGAACATAAATTGTCTTACGTAAAATTAACATAGTTATTCACAGACATGCTCATATGTACTTCCATATAGATTTCCATGGGATTAAATCTTCTTTATAGATTTATTTGTCATACCAGTAGTGAAAGGATCCATATTAAAATGAGAAAAGAGCTGTCGATAAGGCTAAATTGCAAGAGAGAGTTAAGCTTCACAAAACTTAGTCCCAAAACTTAACTTTTGGACCAACAGGCAATGACACAAAATGTCAATCAAAGTCAAACAAGAAGTTACTCACAAAATTCCAGCATTTGCCACTGTATCTTATGATGCAAGGGTAGCATTAAAGTCTTGTTGCGTTACAAGTACCAAATTGGTTAGGCCCTGAGCTCACGAAGCATTAACAAGATTCCCAGACCACTTTAACACAAAAATTGCACAGGTAGTTAGAAGAAATTTCCACATTCATATCTTAACACTTGAATTCCACAATTCCACTTGCCAGTGGGCTTCTTAATTTTTTAATAATTTTTGGGACAATTCAATTTGAATTGTCCTAATGGTTTTGAATTATTCAAAACCATGTTTCAAGCAGACCAATGAAAAATTTATCAAACTCTACGATTCAATACTAGGTAAGCATAGCTTAGAAATCAGTGCAAGTCTTGCTTTTGGTAGACTTAATTTTTCTTGTGATTGGCATCGAAAAGATAAACATCTTTCATTACCCTCTCAAGGACATCGATATGGTGAGACAGAATTGTAAGCGGAAACGTAATCCTTGGTTGGAGCAGCTTGGGGATCATGCTTCATTGGTACTCCATCGCAATGCTTTGAACAACGATACAATTGCATTTGTGGATGCGATGAAACATAATTCAACCTTGGAATCTCTGAGTTTTTTTAGCAGAATATCTGATAATATATCACATTGGAAAGAAGAAGTTTCTTCTGCAATGGCTGCTGTATTGAGCGTGAATTCAACACTTACAAGACTAGATCTCTCGGGCCAACTTGGAGTCAAGGGAGTGGTTCAGATCTCAAAATCACTGAAAGTCAATTCTTCATTGAAACATTTGGATCTAAGTTATAATGAGATTTATACAGAGGGATCAATGGCAATCGCCGATGCGTTGAAGGTCAACTCTACTTTGGCATATTTGAGTCTTAGCAATAGTTACATTGGCACAGAGGGAGCCAAGGCAATTGCTGATGGGTTGAAGATCAACTCTTCCTTGACATCTTTGAATCTCTATCGGGCACTTAATCCACTTTATGACTCAGTGGGGGTAGTGGCAATTGCTGATGCATTGAAGATCAATTCTTCTTTGAAATTTTTGGACCTTGGAGCGAATGCAATGCTAAGAGAAGGAGCAATTGCAATTTCTGATGCATTGAAGGTAAATTCTTCTTTGACAGCTTTGAAACTTTTTTCTCGCTGCATTCAAGCAGAGGGATCCATGGCACTTGCCGATGCGTTGAAAGTCAATACAACCTTGATATCTTTGTCTCTTCCAGGTGGCATTAAAACAGAGGGAGGCATAGCAATCGCTGATGCTTTGAAGATCAACTCTTCTTTAACATCTTTGGATCTTAGCAGTAACTTCATTCAACAAGAAGGAGCAAGGAGAATTGCTGATGCATTGAAAATCAACTCTTCTTTGAAATCTTTGGATCTTTTTGCAAATTACTTTGAAACAGAGGGAGCAATGGCAATCGCTGATGCATTGATGGTCAACTCTTCTTTGACATCTTTGAATTTAGGCTCAAACGACATCTGTTGCAAGGGAGCAGTGGCAATTGCTGACACTCTAAAAGTAAATTCGTCCTTGATATCTCTGAGCCTTAGAAATAATTCACTTCAACAAGAGGGAGTAATGGCAATTGCTGATGCGCTAAAGGTCAATTGCTCCTTGACAACTTTGGAACTCAGCAGTAATATGATCAATCCAGAGGGAGCAATGGCAATTGCTGATGCTTTGAAGATCCATGCTTCCTTGACATCTCTGGATCTTGAAAGGAATTCAATTCAACTAGAGGGAGCAGTGGCAATTGCTGACACTCTAAAGGTAAATTCGTCCTTGACATCTCTGAATCTTAGCCATAATTCAATTCAACAGGGAGTAAATGCAATTGCTGTTGCGCTAAAGGACAATTGTTCCTTGACAGCTTTGAATCTTAGCAGTAATATGATCAATTCGGATGGAGGAATGGCAATTGCTGGTGCATTGCAAGAGAATACTACCTTGGCATCATTGGATCTTAAGAGTAATTGCATTCAATTACTTGGATTAAATTGTATTGCTAAAGCAGTAACATACAATCCTACTCTCCTACACTTGGAGGTCAATGCAAATTGTGACCATTTATTCTCTGGCTTTCAAGAATTCAAGAATACATTTCTTAATTTACAAGGATTACTTGCTATTCTAATTGAGGAGAATGGTGCTCAAATTTTAGGAACTAAATACCAGATAAAAACTCGGTGTGTAACTTTGGTTAAACATCCATTTTCAATGCTGTGAATTTGATTATAGCTGATGAAAATGAATGTAATTCCCTTCAATTTAGAAATCAAAATGTGTCCAGTGAATGCCGTATTGGGTTAGTGTTTTTGAATTTTTTTTTGACATTTCGTATTTCCTTTCTGTGGTACAAAAGACTAAACAATAAAAGTAATCTAAAATAGGTAATAATTAATGATTGTGTTATTTCTACATCTCACCGTAGTGCAGCTGAATGTGGATGACCTGATCCAAGTGCCTTTTTTCATGATATTTTTTTTTCTTGGAGGTCAAAGAAGATAGCGAAGAAGTAGCAATCCGTGAAGCTAAGTATGCATGAATGTTGGATGCAAAGGATAATGAAATTCATCTTGCATCATCTCTTAAAAGGCAGGTGAGAATTTAAGACTTTTTGTAAAGAATAGGCACATTGAAACAAGGTATCACTTCATCAGGGAGCATTTAGAGGATAGTCTCATAAAATCGTGCGTGTGAGAAATGATGATAAGTTTGCGCTTGAAAATATGCCTTTAAACCATAGATTTAATGGGGGGAAATTAAATTGCTACCTTTACGCCTTCCTCAATGCCAATGCTAAATCAACGGTATGATTTACATAAATTTTCTGCGATGTCGAATGCAACTGTAGATACCAATGACATCTTTGGTCAAGTAGTAAAGCTTAAATATTTTGTTATGTAGCAGATTGTAAGACCTGCAAATTCTAGGTTCACAAATTACAATTAAAAAGTCTTTGTCATAATTATTGCTTGAAATGTAAAAGTTCAACGATGCATTCTCTTTCCAAAATAGTAAACTTTGTGGAACAATGCTGAATTAAATTCATTTAAGATAGTACCTAGCACTATAGGTTTTAAGCAATACAGTCTAGTAATACTATAATGAATTACCAAGGCTAAGAGATGTGTGTGTGTACCGATACTGGAGACGTCTACAGTTATTGTTAGTACATAGTAAATAATTTTAGAGTAAATATTCTTGTATTTCCTCATCTAAAACTAGAATAGATCACATAGGTAACCTTTCTTTCTATACTTTCCACAAGTTTAATTTAGACATAGTCTTATTTGAATTTAGTGATGCATAATATTGCTTATAAATAAAGAAGATCATTTAATATCTTTTCAGGACCGTCATGTCAATACGGTAGGGATAACTTTACCAGATTCTTAATTAAAAATAGGAATCTATCAAGATTCACAATTGATGAATCTAAGTCGTGAATCTAAGATCATAAAGTCTAAATGTTAAGTGTTGAATCTAACTCTTAAGCTAAAGAGACTATGTGGTCAAGGAGACACATTGTAATTGATTCACAAGAGATCTAGGATCAAAGTAACTTTTTAGATCATAATGTACAATTTGTATAAACATTCAGGTTGTTACCGCTTGTACAATGAGTAAACAAATCTTTTCAACTATGCGCGAGAACCCCCTAATTTCCTTTGTGACCAAGTTGAAGAAGTTGGAGGCCGAAGGTGTGGATTCTGAGAAGGTGGAGTCCATCAGATTTGAGTTTCTTATTGGCCCCTCCAACCCTACTACCCGATTTTCCAAGGAATTATTCATCTTTAGAGACGAAAGCCCTGAGGAGTATGTCAGGTGGTTGATGGGTTACCGTGATTTGGAGTTGTTAATGCACTTGAAAGAGCCATCAGATAGGATTAAGATGCCACATACTATGCTAAAGGGACAAGCTCTCTCTCTTTTTGAAAATCATCTTTCAAAGAAATGTGGTGGTGAAGACATTGATGTCACGGATCATGAGTTGTTAGAACTAGTAATTAGAGACCTAGGATTAGCCTATATCTCTAGGCGCGCGATTAGGGTGCAAAAGTATTACATGAGGAGATGTCTCTTCATGGGGCCCAACACAACGGTCCAACAGTTTGTGGAACGGCTCAAGGAGCTTAACCGCTACCTACTGTTTTTCCTTGAGGAATATCCTACTCCTCTCACTCAAGATGAAATCATTGAGATTCTGGCATGAGGCAATGGTTTCAGCCAACATTGATATTTTCAAAATGGATTATGAATTGGCAATTTTGTACTTAATTTGTTTGGAGAATCTACACAAGAATTGATGCATGAATGGACCAGCTAACTCTTCCTTTACCAGTACTGTAGGGACAAGTAGCATTAGGAAGAAACAGATGATCGGTGCCACGGCTGATTGCAGAGAAATTGCAAAGGCCAAACAGCACAAGAAGGCCCAGCATGGGTCCAAGGCTGTTGCAGGAAAAAGGCCTTATCCTTTCTTTTTGAGGAGATCAACTCCCATAAGAAACAGTTGAAACCTCCAAAGATAGAGAATCCCAAAAAGAGGAAGGCTGAGTCCTACCTCTCAACTGCGATTAGTTTAACTAAAAGTAGTGATGAAATGGAGGAGTATTTTTTATTTCCCCCTACTATCATTAAATCTAGTACAAAACTAGTTGAAAATTCTCATCCAACCACCAAATTAGTGGTGGCCCTCAATGTCAATCATGAGGCTTAGAGCACTAGTTGATACCGGTGCCAGTAGCAGCATCATTCTTGAGCCTTATACATCCAAGGATAGTATAAAACAAAATATAGAGAATAAAACCACTTAAAGTACCATGCATGGTCAGTTTACAATTGATGAAACTGGATAGGTAAGCTTTGCGCTGCCAGAATTCAATCTCAAGAAACAGATTACTTGGGAGTTTCATATCAATCCAAACCATCAGACACTTATGGAATGATCATTGGCCGGGATCTTCTCGGAAAATTAGGTATCATACTTAATTTTGATGATAAAACTGTTCCATGGGACACTGATATAGTCCCAATAAAAGACAGAGGCTCTATGAATTCTCAGAAGGCCATTACTGAGATTCATTTGACTGCAAATGAACCTCATAGTCTTATGGATGAGTTTTCTCGTTCCACCAAGATCCTTGATGCAGAATATAAACCTGCAATCCTAGAAAGCCACCAAGTAATGGAAAAATCTCAATGAAGAGGAGCAACGCGAGTAACTACAAGTACTCCATAAATAGCCTCGCATAAGTCTAAACTTGATTGACCCGGGATCTATGCCAGTACATGCTCGGCCTTACTCTGTTCCTAGATCAGTAGAGCAGCAACTGCGCAAGGAAATGGCAAGATTAGTGGACATTGGAGTCCTTGAAGGAGATAATTTCTGAATGGGCACCCCCTACATTTGCAATTGTCAAGAAGAATGGAACTATAAAAGTTGTTTCTGATTTCAGAAAACTCAATTCATTACTTCAACGTCATACATTTCCAATACCTAAAATTGGCAGCATAAGCAGATCCATGCAAGAATTTACCTTTGCCACATTTAAGCAGATCCATGCAAGGATTTACCTTTGCCACGGTTCTAGATTTGAACATGGGTTACTCCCATATCAAATTTGATACGGATGCACATAAGCTTCGTACAATTATATTTCCTTGGGGAAAATATAGGTACAAACACTCACCCATGTGCATAAAAATTGCCCCAGATGTTTTCCAAATTGTCATGTCAAAGCTGACACAAGATTTGGAATATGTAGAGACATATCTGGATGATTTGTTAATTCTAAAGAATAGCAACTTTGCAGACCACCTGACTAAGTTAGAGATGGTACTAGCAAGACTTTCAACTGCTGGTATTAGAGTGAATGCATCTAAATCAAAGTTCTTTGCTGAACAGATTGAATATCTGGGTTACTGGATTACCAGAAAAGGGATCCAGCCAGTATATAATAAGGTGGAAGCCATTCTTAAGATTAAGGCTCCAAAAAACAGAAAAGAACTACGCCGCTTTATTGGCATAGTCAACTTCAACCGCAACATGTGGTTTTGCAGAAGTGAGTTACTAGCTCCTCTGACTAGTCTCACATCAAGGAATGTCAAATTTTAATGGCTCCCAAGTCATAAACAGGCATTAGGTAAAACCAAAAAGGTTATTGAGACTGAGGTGATTCTAGCAAACCCAGATTTTGATAAACCATATACATATATACTGATGCATCTGATCATTAGCTGGGAGCAGTAATTATACAGGATAAAACGCCCAAAGCCTTTTATTCACGTAAGCTTAATGCAGCCCAAAGAAGATCCACCACAACAGCACATGAGTTGCTATCTACCATTGAAACCTGCAAAGAATATAAAAATAACTTGTTGGGTTATCCAATTATAGTCTATACAGACCATAATAATAATACCTTCAATGAATTAAAAGCTTGAGGTTGTGTTTTATCCTGGCTTTTACTCTTAGAAGAATATGGAGTATCATTTGAATACCTCCCAGGAAAGAAAAATGTCGTTGCAGATGCATTATCTAGAATAGACATTGATGACCTGAAGATTCAGGAAGAAGAAGTCTTAGAACTTCTCTCTGAATCAGAATTTAGCAACATCAAATTTCCCATGCATACTGCTTTAACTTTTAAGGAGCAGATGAAAGTCCAAGGACTCAGAGAAAAAGGGTTATCACAACCCCACTACTCTATGCAAAACATTGAAGGACATGACCTTCTGTGTTTTATGGACAAAATATATATTCCTCAGTCTTGAAGACAAAGAGTACTCTCCTGGTATCATGAATACCTGCTTCATCCAAGACAGACTTGTACGCAACAGACTATCAGAAATGGCCTGGTCTAACACAGGATGTTGAGCGTTTTGCCCATTCTGTTAATTAACCAAAAAGGAACGTAAGCATTACGGTCTCTTGCCTCCCAAGACAGCAGAATCAGACCCCTGGGTCATGGTTTGTGTAGATCTGGTGGGTCCTTTTACCATAAAGACTCCACTCAAGACACACTCACTGCCTGCTCTCACTATGATTGATCCAGCCACTGGATGGTTTGAAATTGTCCAAGCCAATACTAAAACGGCTACTTCCATACTTTTATTTAATTCTTAATACCTGGTTGGCACGATATCCCCGTCCTCAATTTATTGTCTTTGACAATGGGGGCGAATTCAAACGTGAGTTCAAACAGATCTATGAGAACCATGGCATTAAAGCCAAACCGACTACAAGTCATAATCCTCAAGCAAATGCAATCATTGAGCAAGTCCACAAGGTGGTCAACAATATGCTCAGATCATTTGACTTAGGACAGGAAAACTTAAAAGAGGATAATCCTTTTGAGTATTTCCTCCAATCTACTCCCTGAGCTATTAGAAGCACCTACCATACCACACCACGGGCAACACCTTGTCAGTTGGTGTTTGGCAGAGATATGATTCACAGTATTGCCTTCAAGGCAAATTCACATTGTATCAACAAAACGCACAAGGGTTAAGGGGTAGCACCTTAGGTACCGTACAGTAAGGGTTCACAGCATTACCCGTAGTGGCACACTAGTCCTCCCTTCCTACCGTCTTCCCCCAAATATAACAGAATTGTGTTATATTTAAGTTTCATGAAAAAAGCAGAAATTGAAAACATTGAGACTTACGTTTGAATATAACACAATTGTGTTGTATTTGAATACAAGACTTTTTTAGTTATCCAGGATTTTCATTGCGTAGTAAGCACCAGATTTGGCTAGAACAACATTCATAGTTGGATAAACAACTGCATACGTAAAAACAGATTGTAGTTGTGCAAGGAAGAGGCTAAATTAATCTCCAATTCACTACCACTGCAATCATCATTGAGCAATGAATCAAAATATGCTGAATCCGTAATATCTTGAATATTTGAATCTTGCTTCATATATGCAACAAATTACTGCTTCCAACTATTGCTGCTGTCATACAGCTTTTGATTCAAACACTTGAACAGAGTTGAAGATCCATTCTCAGGGAGAAACCATTCAGGAGCTTCTAGAGTACCCACTTCTAATTCAAAATCACTGCTCACAAGTTTACAATATAGTGCATCCCAAGATTCAGTGCAATATGTAGCTACAAAGAGTGCTTTAAGAGGAGGATGTAATTTGGCCAGTTCAAAGTCACATTTTGGAACCAATCCTGTTATTGTAAATGAGTTTCAAACGCACTCCTGTGTCATTGTCTTAATCCAATCCAGTGTCCAATTGCTAACTGCCATATATGATGGTACTTTGGGATTTCCAGCTTTGGTTTGGAGGCATGTATCCTCCAAGACTTGGGCAATGTAACCATCATAACAAGTTTGATAGTATGCTTGGTAGCTGCAGTTTATGGCAACATCCCATGGTTGCAAAATGTTTGAGATATTTGGTGGTACAACTGCAACAAACACGTTATGTTTTTCAAGAATCTTTGATTTTGCAAGGTTGAGATGCACACCGTAAGAATCTATAACATAGAGAACTGGATCACAATAAAAAACAGTTTCTTGTTGACTTAGGATAACCTTTTTGGAAAATCAAGCAGTATGTCATCATTCCACATTCCAGTCTCCTTCACATCAACAAGAATATCAATGAGGACTGCTGGCTTATTTTTTAACCCACAGAAAAGAATATGTAGACATTGCTCTATGTTGCCTAAGAGTTTATACAAATTT
>CAAAJI010000649.1:0-27203 GCA_900642245.1 Fragilaria radians | reverse complement strand
ATTGCGTCTTCCATCGCCTCGATGACGATGCCCCTTGTCGATCAGTTTCTCGCGCGCAACCGCATCAGCGATGGCGAGCAATTCGGCCTTGTGGCGGTCGGGCCCCCGGTCGGGGCGCTGGGCGCTGCGGTAGTAGCCATGTGTCGATCAACCTTCTGTCTTAATGGTATCGGCGCCCTCGGTGCTGAGCGGCGCGGTGGCATTGATGAGCTTGTCGGTCAGCACCAGCTTGGCCGACTGGATGTTGGCAAAGGCGACCTCGCGCCGGCCCTTGGTGGTCTCGATGACGATCGTCTCGCCTTCGACCCCGACGATCTCGCCCGTGACCTGCTTGGCGGCATCGACCGGAGTAACGAACTTTGCGCGGACTTCATGCCCGGCCCAGTCGGCGTAATCCCTGATCCGGGTCAGCGGGCGGTCGATTCCGGGTGACGACACTTCGAGCCGGTAGGCACCTTCGATCGGGTCGCGGCCCTCTTCTTCCATCGGGTCGAGGATTTCGGAAATGCCGCGCGACAGGGCCGCGCAATCGTCGATCGTCAGCTGGCGGGTGTCGGGGCGTTCGGCCATCACCTGCAACGTCGGGTCGGAAGCACCGCCGATCATCGCCACGCGCACCAGGTCCAGCCCAAGCGCCTTGACGGCGGGCTCGATCAATTTCGCAATGGCTGCAATGTCGGTCAGAAGCGCCTCGAATCTCCAAAACCTCTCGCTGCCGGACCGACCCGGCCCGGCCCCAACGTCTTGACGATGTCGAGGAGAAGTGAGGGCGATATAGGCGTGTCGGGGGAGAGTCGCAAGCGGGGAGTAAGTTAGCGGCTGCCCCAAGGCGCGGGCGGGGCGGGGACCGGGTTGGTAAGGTCGAACTCCACCCGGAAGAAGCGGTTCGGCCGGCGCAGTTCATAGGCGAAGGTGCGGCCGGGATTGACCTCGACCGCCCAGATATTGTTGGCGCCGGCGGTGTTGCCCTCCCGGATCAGCAAATCCTTGGTGAATTGGTCGGCCGGAAACTCCTGCCGCGCCGCCACGACCGGAGTGATCGAGTCGCCGCCATATTGGGTGACCTTGTCCTCGCTCCCATCCTCGTGCCGGTGATCGTGCTTAAGGCGGAGGCCAACGGTGGTGCGACTGATTACCCAGGTGCGCGAGTGATCGTCGGCGACGTGAAACGGCACTCGGATCGTATCGGCCGAGCATTCGCGAACGTGCATGACGAGGCGCTTTCCGGCAAAACTGTCGTCGGCGGTGGCGGGCGGGCTGGTGATGCGGCCCTCGAAAGCCTTGCCGCACAGCGCAGACAAATCCCCGAAGAAGCCTCTTTGGGGAGCAGCGCTGGTGGTCGCGCATCCGGCGGTGGCGAGGATTGCGAGGGCGACGAGGACTTTCATGACCGAACACTTTCTTGGGCAACAGTCTTGGCCAGAGCGTCATTCTCGGCGCGGATACGGATCGAGAGAATGACGAGGTTGAGCAAGGAGAAGATGATCGCAATTTGCCACAGACCGAACACCATTGGTAGCAACGCGATCTCGGCGACGACCACCGCGTAGTTGGGATGACTCAGCAATCGATAGGGGCCACGCGCGACGAGTTGCTCACCGGGAACGACGATGATCCGCGTGGTCCAGCGAAAGCCGAGCGTGCGAAGCACCCAGATCCGTCCCAGTTCGACCAGGCCGAACAGGGTGAGCAGGGCGATCGAGATGGGTTGTCCAAGAGCGAACCACCACAAACTGGCGAGCCAGGCGGCGTGGAGCGCGACGATCAGCGGATAATGGCCGGGTGCGACTTCCCGGCCGCCGAGGGCAAGCAGCCGCGCGGTGTTGGCCCGAGCGATCGGCAACTCGATCAGCCGCTGGGCGGTGACGAAACCAAGGATCGCAATGTGCGGCCAGAGTTCGGTCAACGTTCGAGCACCAGTCCAGCGCAGGTAAAGCCGGGGCCGAAGGCGGTCATCATCACGCGTCGGGGCAGGCCGCGTGCGATCAATGCCTGGAGCACGAACATTACCGTCGGCGCGCTCATATTGCCCTGGCCGCGAAGCACCTGGCGTTCGAGGTCGAGCGTGCCGGACAAAAGCTCGAGCGCGGTTTCGATCGCGTCGATCACCTTGGTCCCGCCGGGGTGACAGCAGTAGCGATCGATGTCCGCCCGGGTCAGGTCGAGGCCGGCGAGAATAGTGTCGATCGCCTCGGCCAGTTCGTTGTCCACGAACGGCGGGATGGCCCGGTCGAAAATCACCGCGAGCCCCGGGTCCTCGACTCTCCAGCCCATGATACCCAACGTGTCGGGCCACAGTTTCTCGCCCGCGCCCCGAATGCTGGCGTTCCCTTCGCCCGCGGTCGAAATTACGGCCGCGGCCGCCCCGTCTCCGAACAGGGCCGTCGCGACGATCGCCGCCGGATCGTCGCTGTCGAGGCGGATCGAAATCGAGCAGGTCTCGACGCAGACGAACAGCCAGTTCGAGCCAGGCTCGGCGGCCGCGAGCCGGGCGGCGGTGGCGAGGCCGGTGACTCCGCCCGCACAGCCCAGGCCGAACATCGGTACACGGCGTACGTCCGGCCGCAGGCCGAGCCTTGGGGCCACCCGGGCGTCGATGCTGGGGGTCGAGATCCCGGTGGTCGAAACGAATACCACGCCGTCGATCGCATCGGGGGTGAGGCCGGCTCCGGCGATTGCCTTGAGCGCCGCCTCCTCGAACATCGCCTCTGTTGCCGCGACATAAAGCTCGGTCCGTTCCTGCCAGCCATGTGGCTCGCGATACCAGTCGATCGGGGCGACGGTCGATCGGCGTTCGATCAGCGCGTTGTCGAACACCCCCGACAGCCGGTCGAACAAAGCGGCGCGCCCGCGGAACATTGCCCGGGCTGCGGCTTTCGCGTCAGATTGAGACACCGTATGAGGCGGTACTGCGGTGGCGATTGAAAGGATTTGAGCGAATGTCAGGCGAAAACTTCCTGAAGTGGAATGGCAAATCACAAACGACCGGCAACGCCCATCGGATGCATCGCCGATTTTGGCAAGCGGCGCTGCTGCTGCTGCCCGCGACCGCCGCCTGCGGGCAAGCGACGCCGGGAAATGCGCAGCCGTCCGAGCGCCAGGCTTCCGGGCGTCCGTTTACCGTCGCCGAAGTTGCGAAATTCTCCTCCCCATGGGCAATGGATTTCCTTCCGGGAAGCGGCGTTGCCGTGACAAACATGGCACTGGTCAGCGAGCGTGAAGGCCAGCTGTGGCTGGTCGATGTGGCGACCGGGCAGCGCCAGGCGGTAAGCGGTGTGCCGCAGGTCAACGTCGCGGGGCAAGGCGGGCTTGGCGATGTCGTCGTCCACCCCTGCTTCGCGGGCAACCAGCGGGTCTATCTGAGCTTCGTCGAGACGGGCGAGGGCGGGAGCGGCGCGGTGCTCGGCTACGGCCGGCTAATCCTTGGCAGCGGGGCGCCGCGGATCGACGGGTTCAAGATTATTTGGCGTCAGGCGCCCAAAGTTTCGGGCAATGGGCATTTCGCGCATCGCATCGCATTTGGACCAGATGGATTGCTCTACCTCACGTCCGGCGACCGCCAGAAGTTCACGCCTGCACAGGACATGAGCGGCAACCTCGGCAAGGTGCTCCGCTTGACTGACGAGGGACTTCCCGCGCCGGGCAACCCGTGGGCCGCGCAAGGCGGGGTCGCAGCGCAATTCTGGACCATCGGTCATCGCAATCCTCTCGGCATCGCATTCGCTCCTGATGGCCGCTTGTGGGAAAGCGAGATGGGGCCGGAGGGCGGCGACGAGGTCAATCTGATCGTGGCGGGCAAGAATTACGGTTGGCCCAGGGCGTCGAACGGAAGCAATTATGGCGGCGGCGGAATCCCCGATCATAAAGCAGGCGACGGCTTCGAGCCGCCCAAGATCAACTGGACACCATCGATCTCACCAGGCGGGCTGATGATCTACACCGGGGACAAGTTCGCCGCGTGGAAGGGCGATGCGCTGGTCCCGGCTTTGTCGGGCGAGGCGCTGATCCGGATCGATATCAATGGCGACCGCGCGACCAAGGCCGAGAACTGGCCGATGGGCGCGCGCATCCGTGCCGTGGATCAGGGTCCCGAAGGGTTCGTCTATCTGCTCGAGGACAAGGGCCGGTTGATCAGGCTCGATCCGGCCAAATAAGTCCTAGCGCCGGCGGTAGCGGAACTGGTGGGGCATCCGCCCTTCGCGGCGGGCCTTGGCGGCATAGCGCGTCTCCGGCCAACCGCCGGGGTAGGTCAGCCAGTCGGACGGCGCCTGGACCAGCCACTCGAACTGATGGCGATGGCGTTGCATCAGCATCAGCGCATGGGCGAGGTAGACCGGATGGTCGGTTGCCATCCTGAACTCACCGCCGGGACGGAGTTTGGTGGCGATCAGCTCGAGCGGGCCGTCGTTCATCATCCGCCGCTTGGCGTGGCGGTTCTTGGGCCACGGGTCGGGGTGCAGAAGATAGAGAAAGCCCAGGCTTTCATCGGGTAGGCGGCGAAGCACGTCGAGCGCGTCGCCCATCCACAGCCGCACGTTGGCAAGATGTTTGTCGCGGACATGGGTCAGGGCGGTGGCGACCCCGTTGAGGAAGGGCTCGCAACCTATGAAGCCGTGATCCGGCAGCAGGTCGGCGCGGTAAGCGAGATGCTCGCCCGAGCCAAAGCCGATTTCGAGATGGAGCGGGCGTGCATCGCCAAACAGGCGCTCGGCCGTGATCTCGCCCTCGGCCGGTACGGAAATTTGCGGCAACAATGTCTCGACCAGCGCGGCCTGTTCCACGCGCAACCGATGCCCGGTCGAGCGGCCATAGAGGCGATTAAGCGTGGTCGGGTCGGGTGCGGTCATGGCCCAGCGCCGCCTAAAGCCCCGCGCGGTTCGCCGCAATGTCTTGGGTCGGCCCCATGGCGCGATTCCGCGCGTTGGACGCCAATGACAAAAAAGACAAAGGCCCGCTCCAAGCGCCTTCTGAAGGCGGTCGAGCGAAACGACCTTGCGATTGCCCAATCGGTTGCGGTCGATGAGGGCAGCGGCGTTGGACGGGCGATCGCGCGGTTCGCTGAACTCGGGGACCAGCCCCCGCTGCGCGTGCTTTGCGCGTCGGTAATTGCCGCGGGTCTCGCTGGCTCCGACCGCAAGCTGCTACGTACGGGTTTGCGGATGGCACTGGCGCACAGCGTGGCGACACTCGGCAAGGCATTCGTCAAGGATGGCCTCGACCGCAGCCGGCCGGACGAGGCGCTCAATGGGCGTTATAAATTGGCTCCGGGCCATAGCCCTGCGCATGAGCTCCAATCGATGCCGTCCGGCCATAGCGCGGGGGTCTCGGCGGTCGCGGGTGCGGTCGTGGTCGATTATCCTGGGACCCTTGCGCCGGTCGCCGTGGCAGCTACGGCGATCGCCGCGGCGCAATTGCCGAGCAAGAACCACTTCTTGTCCGACGTCGTGGTCGGGGCCGTCTTCGGACTGGTGGCGGTGGGGATTGCGCGCCTGGTGGTCCCGCCCGACTGAGGCGCCGCTTGTCTTTTCCGGCCGGTCGGGTCAGCCTGCGACCTATGACAGGTCGGACTCGATATGCAGTCGCGCTCGCGGCAGGACTGGCTTGCGCCGCGCCGGTGCAGGCAACCCAGGGGATGATCTGCTCTGGCAAGGGAGCGAGCATCCACATGCTGTTTGGCCACGCCGCCGTCCCGGCCTTGCTCAATGCCGAACTTCAGGTGGACGGCGCGGTCGTGCCAAGCGAAATCGCCCGCAGCTGGTCGGGGAATGAGGTGACCTGGGTCGACCTAGCCGACCCAGACCACATGGCGGTGATCGCCTCGCTCCGGCTCAGCTACGCCAGGCGCGCGTGGCGCGGCACCCTGACTTACCAGAAGCGCCGCATCCCGGTCCGCTGCGAGGAAGCGTAAGCCCGCACGACCCATGCGAGGGCTCAGCCGGCCAGCGCGGCTTTCAGATCGTCGGCGAGATCGGTCTTTTCCCACGGGAACAGGTCTCCCTCCGGCTTGCGGCCGAAGTGACCATAAGCGGCGGTCGGGGAGTAGATCGGCTTGTTGAGCGACAGATGGGTGCGGATCCCGCGCGGGGTCAGCTTGCCGAGTTTATCGATTTTGTGGATCGCGGTCTCAAGCGCCCCGTCGTCGACCGTGCCGGTGCTGTGAGTATCGACGTATAGCGACAGCGGTTCGCTCACCCCGATCGCATAGGCGAGCTGGATCGTGCAGCGGGTGGCATACCCCGCGGCGACGATATTCTTGGCGAGGTAGCGTGCCATGTAGGCGGCCGAGCGGTCGACCTTGGTCGGATCCTTGCCGCTGAACGCGCCGCCGCCGTGGGGGGCCGCGCCGCCGTAGGTGTCGACGATGATCTTGCGCCCCGTGAGGCCAGCGTCCCCGTCGGGTCCGCCAATCTCAAAGCTGCCGGTCGGGTTGATGTGGTAGACGGTCTCGTCACCGAGCAGGTGCGCCGGAAGCACGTCGGCAACGACCCGCTTCACATAGGCATGGAGTTCGGCTTCCTGGTCGCCCTGGTCGTATCCCCGCGCATGCTGAGTCGAGACGACGATCGCGGTGGCTGCCACGGGCTTGCTCGATTCATAGCGGAGGGTAACCTGGCTCTTGGCGTCGGGCTCCAGAAACTGGGCCACGCCGGAGTGGCGGTCGGCCGCCATCCGCTCGAGGATCTTGTGGCTGTAGTAAAGCGTCGCGGGGAGGAAGTCGGGGGTCTCGTCGCTGGCATAGCCGAACATGATGCCCTGGTCGCCGGCGCCCTCATCCTTGTTGCCGCTGGCATCGACGCCCTGCGCGATATGAGCCGACTGGCCATGGAGATTATTCTCGAAGCGGAAGGTCTCCCAGTGGAAGCCCTCCTGCTCGTAACCGATCTTCCTGACCGTTTCGCGGACGGTGGTTTCAATCTCGTCGAGCGCGCCGTCGGCCCAAATGCCGTCTTCGTACACGCCCTTGCAGCGGATCTCGCCGGCAACAACGACCAGCTGGGTGGTCGTCAGCGTTTCGCACGCAATGCGCGCTTCAGGATCCTTGGCGAGAAACAGGTCGACGATGGCGTCGCTAATCTGGTCCGCGACCTTGTCAGGGTGGCCTTCGGAAACCGATTCGGACGTGAAGAGATAGTTGCTGCGCATGAGCGGCTGAATTCCTGCAATTTGAAGATATAAAGCTTTCGTTATGTCCCGCTGTAGCGACGGCTCCGACCGAGTGCAATCGCCGCGAACAGTAGGAGGAAGCCGAGCGTCAGGGGAATGAGATTGCCGACCCGGGCAAACAAGGTCGGTGCAAGTGGCGAGGGCAGGATCGAATCGATCGTCCCCGCCGTCTTCCATCCGAGCGAGTGCAGCAAGCGGCCGCGCGCATCGATCACCGCGCTGATGCCGGTCGGGGTCGAACGAACGACGGGCAGGCCCTCCTCCGCGGCGCGCATCCGTGCCTGCGCAAGGTGCTGTGGCGGGCCCCAGGCGCCGAACCAGGCATCGTTCGAAGGATTGAACAGGAAGTCCGGACGGTTGCGCGGGTCGACCACGTCCCCCGAGAAAATGATCTCGTAGCAGACTTGCAATCCCACTTTTCCAAACGCCCCGAGGTCGATGGTCCTCGGGCCGGGCCCGTAGGTCGTATCCCCCTGACCGGGTGCGAGTTGGGACAAGCCGATCCGCGAGAGCAGCGGCCGCATCGGCAGATATTCGCCATAAGGGACGAGGTGCGCCTTGTCATAGCGACCGAGGACGTTGCCGGACCGCTCGAGCGCAAACACGCTATTGGTGTTTCCGACAATCTTGCCATCGGCCTCGGCAATCAGCGCGAATGCCCCGGTCAGCAGCACATCGCCCGGGCGAATCGACTGAATTGCGCGCGGCATCGCCGGCAATTCCACCGGCAGTGGTGCACGATTTACGTCGAGTAACTGGAATGGCTCGGGGACCGCCACCTCCGGCCAGAACAAAAGGCGCGGTGGGCGTTGCTGCCCCCCGGGCGCGTCAGCCGAAAGGCGTTCGAGGCGGGCGAAAGCCTCCTCGCCAAGGCCTTCGCGCCACTTGTCCTCCTGGCCGATATTCGGCTGGACGATGCGGATCGGGCGAAGGATGACCGTGCCGCCAGGATCTTCGCCGCGTCGATCCGGCGCCACCGAAACCGGTGCCTCGGGGGGAACTGGAAACAAGCTCAGCAATAGCAGCGCAGTGGCCAGGCCAGCCGGAGCGCGCCACTCCCGGCGAGACAGGAGCCACAACGCGCCGCCTATCAGCACGAGGGTCGCAGACAAGCCGTAGGTGCCGATCAGCCGACTCGCGCCGAGCAACGGCGTATCGACCAGTGCCGCACCGACCGGGTTCCAGGCGAAGCCGGTGAACATCGTCCCGCGGAGCCACTCGGTGATCGCCCAGCCGCCGGCCAACGCCAGCACCAACGCGATTGGTCGTTCGCGCCCGAAGCGCCACGCGAGGCCGACGCCAAGCATCGGGTAAATTGCGAGGTAGAAGGAGAGCAATACGACCGCGACCCACCCGAGCCACGCCGGCATCGCTGCCTGAAAGGTGAAGGCGGTGGCGATCCAGTTAAGCCCCACTACGAACTGGCCGACGCTGAATAGCCAGCCGAGCAGCAATGTCCGGCGCAGGGTCGGTGCGCGGGCGATGAGCTCGCACAGGAACGCAAAGGCCAACGGCATCAGCAGCCACAGCCCGAATGGCTGGAACGCAAATGCTGACAGCAGGCCAAGCGCAAGCGCGGCGCCAAGGGACGATCGACCGGTCATGATCTTTTTCAGCTCACCGCGTCGGGCGCGTGAAGCCGGACCCGGAGGATTCGCCTTGTATCGGAATCGAGTGCTTCCAGCCGCCAGCCGCTGGGGTGGATGACGCATTCGCCCTGCGCCGGAATTCGGCCGGCCAGCAGGAACACCAGTCCGCCGAGCGTGTCGACCTCGTCTTCTGCCGAGACAAGGCGCGGATCGACCGTCGCGGACAGCTCGTCGAGCTCGATCCGGGCATCCGCCTCCCACACCCCGTCCTCGAGCATCACCAAGCTGCTGGTTTCTTCCTCGTCGTGCTCGTCCTCGATCTCGCCGACGATCTCCTCGACCACGTCCTCGATCGTGACCAGCCCCTCGGTGCCGCCGAATTCATCGACGATGATCGCAAGGTGCATCCGTCCGCCGCGCATCCGCGCGAGCAATTCGAGCACGCCCATGGACTCGGGGACGAACAATGGCGTCCGCAGCAGCGCACCGATCGAGCGATCGATGCTGGTGTCGCGGCTGGCGATAAACACGTCCTTGATGTGGATCATGCCAACCACGTGATCGAGTGAATTGGCATAGACCGGCAATCGGCTGTGGCCTGCATCCGCAAAGGCAGCGATGAGGTCATCGAAGGCGATCGTGTCGGGCACAGCGATGATGTCGCCGCGCGGCACCGCCACTTCGCCTGCAGTGCGGTCGCCAAAGTGAAGCAGGTTGCGGAGCATTTGCCGTTCGTGCGGGGATAGGTCGCCGCTGATCGGGCGCTCGCCCTCGGCATCGTCGATCGCTTCCTCGATCTGGTCGCGCAACGTCGTCTCGCCGTCGTCGCCGAAAATCAATGCGCGCATTCCGCGCCAAAGCCTCGATGGGCCCTCGTCTGGTGTGCTTGCCATCACGCGATCGCCGTGGCCGCATAGGGATTGTTGATCCCAATCCGGGCGAGGGCGCGTACTTCGCGGGCTTCCATGTCGGCCGCCTGCGCATCGTCCTCATGGTCGTAGCCGAGCAGGTGCAAGGTGCCGTGAATCATCAGATGGGCCGCGTGACGATCAATCGGGATCGCCTTGGCCGCGGCCTCGGTCGAACACACCCCATGCGCCATGATGATGTCGCCGAGCATCAGTTCGGGGCCCGCTTCGAACGCCGCGGCAAGTTCGGCGCCTTCGGCCATCGGGAAAGACAGCACGTTGGTAGCTCGGTCCTTGCCGCGCCATTGGGCGTTGAGCAGCCGGACTTCCTCGTCACCCGCCAGCCGCAGCGAGATCTCAACCGACCGCGGACCCTCGGCAAGCTGGGGGAAGGCGCTTTCGGCGATGGCAGCAGTGGCGGCGGAACGAGCAAGCTCGTCCCACCTGGTGTTACTGTCCCATTCCGGATCGGCGTCGAGGATGATGTCGAGTTTCATAAGTAACCCGGACCCTCATAGGCCTCGACGATCCGCCCGACGAGCGGATGGCGAACGACGTCCTTGGAGGAAAAACGGATTATCGACAGCTTGGGAATGCCCTCGAGCTTCTCGACGGCGTCGTTGAGGCCCGACTCGGTCCCTCTCGGCAGATCGGTCTGGTTGGGATCGCCGCAGATCACCATCCGGCTGCGCATTCCGAACCGCGTCAGGAACATCTTCATCTGCATCGCGGTGGTGTTCTGCGCCTCGTCGAGGATCACGAACGCGTCGCTCAGCGTGCGGCCGCGCATGAAGGCGATCGGCGCGATTTCGATTTCGCCGGACGCGATCCGCCGCTCGACCTGCTCGGTCGGAAGCATGTCGTAGAGGGCATCGTAAAGCGGCCGGAGATACGGATCGACCTTGTCCTTCATGTCGCCCGGGAGGAAGCCGAGCCGCTCGCCCGCCTCGACCGCGGGTCGGGACAGGATCAGCCGGTCGACCTGGCCGGAAATCAGCATCGCCACCGCCTGGGCGACCGCCAAATAGGTCTTGCCGGTGCCTGCCGGCCCAAGCGCGAAGATCATGTCGTCGCGGGCCAGCGCTTCCATATATTTGGTCTGTACCGTCGAGCGCGGGACGATGGTTTTCTTGCGCGTGCGGATCATCACCGACGATGGCCGCGCCACGTCGGACGAGATGATCCCGTCGAGCGCCGGCTGGTTGGCCATGCCGATCACGGCTTCAACCGCGGCGGCATCGACATCCTGGCCCTGGTCGAGCCGGTTGTACAGGCCGACCAGCACATCGCGCGCCCGCGCCGCTGCATCCGGTTCGCCCTCGATCATCACGCGATTGCCGCGGGCGTTGATGTGAACGCCGAGCCGGTCCTCGATCATCACCAGGTGACGGTCGTAATCGCCGAACAACGGCCCCAGCAGATAGGGCTGATCGAAGTCGAGCTCCAGCCGCGCGCGGCCTTCGATGACATGGTCGTCGATCGGCGGGGGGAGGTTGAGCTTGGCCATCAGGCGGCCGCCCGAAGGGTGCGCACGACACCGCCGAGGCTGTTGGGGAGGGCGTGGGTGACAGTGACGTCTACCATGTCGCCGATCACCGCATCAGTGGTGACGAAAATCGATTGGAGCCATGGTGATTTGCCAATCATCTGACCGGGTAGTCGGCCCTTGCGGTCGACCAATATCCTGGTGTCGCGGCCGATGGTGGCATGGTTGAAGGCGAGGCTATGCTCGGCGAGGCGGGCCTGGAGGCGCTGCAATCGTTCGTCCATCACCTGAGGGTCAACCGCTCCTTCCATTGTCGCCGCCGGGGTGCCCGGCCGGGCGCTATACTTGAAACTATAGGCCGAAGCGTAACCGACCGCATCGACGATTGCGAGCGTATCGGTGAAATCTTGATCGGTCTCGCCCGGGAAGCCGACGATGAAGTCCCCGGAGATAGCAAGACCGGGCCGAGCCGCCCGTACTTTTTCGATCGTGCGGAGGTAGCTTTCAACCGAGTGACTACGGTTCATTGCTCTCAGGATCGAGTCGGAGCCCGACTGCACTGGCAGGTGAAGATAGGGCATCAACTTGTCGACCTCGCCATGCGCCGCGATCAATTCGTCGGTCATGTCGGCGGGGTGGCTGGTCATGTAGCGGATGCGTTCGAGCCCATCGATCCGGGCGATGGCGCGGATCAGCTTGTCGAGGCCGCCGCTCCACGCGTTGACGTTCTGCCCGAGCAGGGTGATCTCGCGCGCGCCGCCGTCGACCAGCGCCTGTGCTTCCGAGACGATATCTCCGAACGGTCGGCTGATTTCCGCGCCGCGGGTGTAGGGAACGACGCAATAGGTGCAGAATTTGTCGCACCCTTCCTGGACGGTCAGGAACGCGCTCGGCCCGGATCGGCGCCGTGCCGGCAGTGCTTCGAACTTGGAGATGGCGGGCATGTCCGTATCGACCGGGCGGGCACCGGCGGCCGCTGCCGCGACCATGGCGGGAAGGCGGTGATAGGCTTGCGGTCCGACCACCAGGTCGATCATCTTCGACCGGCGCTGGGCCTCGGATCCTTCGGCCTGCGCGACGCAACCGGCCAAGGCGATCATCGGCCGGCTGCCATCCTCGCGAGTGAGGCGCCCAACGTCGGAATAGGCCTTGTCGACCGCCTTCTCGCGGATGTGACAGGTATTGAGCACCACCAGGTCCGCGTCCTCGCCGTCGGCGGCCGCGTTCATGCCTTCGTTGGTCAGCAGTTCAGCCATCCGCTCGCCGTCATAGACGTTCATCTGGCAGCCGAAGCTCTTGATCTTGAAGGTGGAAGGGGCGGGAATGGGGGTCATGACGCGCGCCTATAACCGAGCCGGGCCGACGCCGGAAGGTGCCAGCGCATTGGCAATCGCGTCATGCGCCGCGCGGGCGATGATCTTGCGGTCGGGGGAGGGGGCAATCGGGCCGAGCAGCCGCACCGTTACTGGCAGGCGTCCGCGCCGGCCAAGGATCCGAAGCGCATTGTCGAGCCCATGTTCACCCGGTGCCCAGCCGAGCACATGGGCGTTGCCGTGATAATCGATCGCTACCGGGCGCAGGCTCAGTCCGTCCGGCGGCGGGGCGACGGCGGACAGCAACGACGGCTTGAACGGCAAAAGGGTGCCGCCATCGCCGACCGTCCCCTCGGGAAACAGCGCCAGCGGCTGGCCGCGCGTCAAGCCGTCCAGGATCGACCGAGCCTGGTCATGGATCGCGCGGCGTTCGGCCCGCTCGACGTAGATTGTGTGATTCTGGTCGGCGGCCCAGCGCAGGAAAGGGTGTCCGCGAATCTCCGCCTTGGAGATGAACGCGCAGCCGGTTGCTCCCGCCAGCACCATGATGTCGAGCCAACTCACGTGATTGGCGATCAACAGTGTCCGGGCAGTGGCGGGTGCTCCGTCGATCCGCACGTCGGCGCCGCAGATGCGCGCGGTGCCGGCTAGAAATCGGCGCGGCCAGGGTGAAGGACCGGCCAATTTCGAGGCTAGATGCGGAACGACGCAAAGGAAGAACCAACCGCCCATCGCGGCAATCCGCATTGCCGCCCGCCATCGCGAGGAACCGGATTCAGCGACCGCGGTCGCGTGCAACGCCATAGAGTTCCATGCGATGATCGACCAGCCGAAAGCCCAGGCGATCGGCGATCCGCCGCTGTAGTTCCTCGAGTTCCTCATCGACGAATTCGATGACCTTGCCGGTCTCAACGTCGATCAGATGGTCGTGATGCGATTCGGAGGCGGCTTCGTAGCGCGACCGGCCGTCACCGAATTCATGCCGTTCTAGAATTCCCGCCTCCTCGAACAATCGAACGGTTCGATAAACTGTGGCGATCGAGATGTTGGGGTCGATCGAGGCGGCGCGCGCGTGGAGCGTCTCGACGTCGGGGTGATCCTCGCTCTCGCCGAGAACGCGCGCGATGGTCTTGCGTTGTTCGGTGATGCGGAGGCCCTTGTCGGCGCAAAGCTGTTCGATATCGATCGGTCGGTGCATGACCCAAGGGTAGGGTGTCGGTGGGCATAAGAAAAGGGGAGCCGGCGTTCGGCGCGCCCGCTCCCCCGTTTTTATTTTAAGGCGCGGGGTGAACCCAGGCCCGGACTACTTTGCCTTGGTGGTCTTGCGGCGCTTGGTGCCAAGGCCGATCGCCTTGGCCAGCGTCCGCCGTTGTTCGGCATAATTGGGCGCAACCATCGGATAGTCCGAATTGAGGCCCCACTTCTGGCGATACTGGTCGGGAGTCATCTGATAATGAGTCATCAGATGCCGCTTCAGCATCTTGAGTTTTTTTCCATCCTCCAGGCAGACGATATAGTCCGGCCGGATCGACGAACGGATCGGCACCTTGGGCTCCAGCTTGGCCTCGGGCGCGCTTCGGCCCGAGAGTCCCGCGAGGGCGCCGTGGATGTTGTTGATCAGTTGCGGCAGGTCGTTGACTGCAACACTATTGTTACTGACGTGGGCAGCGACAATGTCAGCGGTCAGTGTCAGCAATGTATCATCGTTGGCTTCATCGGACATTCGTTCATTTCCCCGAGCTGATTTTCGACGCGAACGCGAACCGCCTAGAACAGACAGAACCGGATGGTGCCTAGGCCGCGCGATGTGGCCGCGCAATGGTCACCATTTTTGAATTACATGCGCGTTAGGTCGAGCACCATTGTAACAGCGTCGAACAGACGGTCGTCACTACCTCGATAATAGTTGGATCGCCGGCCCTCGGGAACGAAACCGAAGGAATCGTACATTGCTGTCGCGGGATTGCCGTCGCGCACTTCGAGATGAAGGCGGGTGGCTCCGCTTGCCCTGCCGGCATTGATAAAATGATCGAGCAACAGCGCTCCGATCCCGCACCGCTGAGCCGAGCGATGCACGCCCAACAGCAGCAATTCGGCTTCCCCCGCAATCGTGCGCTGGAGGGAGAAGCCGCGCACTGTGCCACGTTCGTCGCGCGCAATCGTCAGGACCACGCCGGTCAATGGAAGGATCCCGGCGCATTGCGACCGCGACCAGCCCTCCCCGAAACCGGGATCGAACGCATTGGCCATCACGTCCATCACGCCGTCGAGATCGGATGATGTTCCGATGTCGATCGTTACTGGGACGACCGGCTTGGTGACGCTGCTCATGCCGCCACCGGGCGCGCGTCGGGCGCGCGGGCGTAAAGCGGGCTCGGTGGTAGCGCGCGCAAGGGGCTCGGCAGCTTCAGCGCATTGGCAGCTGATGGCAGGAGGTCGACCGCCTCGCCCGACCCGCGCGCGGCGACCAGCGCAGCAGCCCCGCTGCCGACCACCAGCGCCGCTTCGATCTGCCTGGCTGCCGCATCGGGCGTGAGATTGGCGGCGTCGCATATCGCGCGCAGTCCCGGGCGGGCATATTCGGAAACGAAAATTTCGCCATGGCCGCCTGCAACGGCAACCGCGACCGGCCCATCACCGGGCGCCCCTGCGGCGATCAGCGCAAGCGAACTCATCCCATGGATCGGAATATCCCAGCCGAGCGCCAGCCCATGGGCACAGGCGATGCCGATCCGGAGCCCGGTAAAGCTGCCTGGCCCGATCCCGACCTGGATCCTGGCGGGGACATGCCCAGCCAGCATGTCGGCGATCATCGGCGCAAGATATTCGGCGTGGCCCCGCCCGAACACCTCATCGGTGTAAGCAAACAACGAGCCGTCCGCTGCGAACAAGGCCGCGGTACAAGCCGGGGTGGACGTGTCGAGGGCGAGAATCAAAGGCTCGGGCTCCGCTCTTGGCTGAAGCGAAGAGGCCACAAGGCGACCCGTCGAGCAAGCGAATTGCGAATCGCGGTCAGACCGCCTCGACGGTCTCGACCTCCGGAACGTAATGTTTGATCAGGCTCTCGATCCCGCGCTTCAGCGTCACTGCGGACGACGGGCAGCCGGCGCAGGCGCCCTGCATCACCAGATAAAGCGTGCCGTCGCGGTAGCCGCGATAGACGATGTCCCCACCGTCATTGGCGACTGCCGGTCGCACGCGCGTCTCGAGCAGATCCTTGATCTGGTCGATGATGTCGGCGTCGGCCGGGTCGTCGACGATCTCGAACCCGTCGTTGGGTGCAATTTCGATTCCTGCCGCGCTGCCCTGCCGGAAAAGCGGCGCATCGAGCGTGAAATGGTCGAGCAAGAGGGTCAGCACGTCGCCCTCGAGCGCGTGCCAGTCGGCAGATGGTGCCGCTGAAACCGAGATGAAGTCGCGCCCGAAATAGACCCCGTCGACTCCGCCGATGGCAAACAATGCTTCGGCCAGGGGTGACGCCTCGGCAGCGGCGGCGTTTGGAAAATCGCGACCGCCGGTCTCCATCACGGTCCGTCCGGGGAGGAATTTACGGGTCGCCGGGTTGGGCGTCGGTTCTATCTCGATCAGCATGACCGCGATGTGGGCCTCGCTGCCGTCGACATCAACCCTTGATGTTTCCCTCGGCCGGCGCTTCCCAGCTGTCGTCGATCATCTTGATCAGGCCGGAAAAGTCCTTGGCAGCGCCACCACGGTCGACGAACCTTTGGTACAATTCCTCGGCTTCCCCGCCCATCGGCGTGTAGGCGCCGGCTTCCTTCGCCGCCTCCATCGCCAGCTTGAGATCCTTGAGCATCAGCGCCGCAGCAAACCCGCCTTCGTAGTTGCGGTCGGCGGGAGTCTCAGGTCCGACGCCGGGGACCGGGCAATAGGTGGTCATCGACCAGCTTTGCCCCGACGCCTTGGAGGAAATGTCGAAGAAGGTCTGCGGGTTGAGGCCCAGCTTCTCGGCGAGGACAAACGCCTCACAGGTCGCAGCCATGGTCGCGCCCAGCAGCATGTTGTTGCAGATCTTGGCGGCCTGGCCCGCACCGGAATCCCCCGCGTGGATCACCGCCTTGCCCATCGATTCGAGATAGGGCCGCGCCCGGTCGAAGGCCGCGCCAGTTCCGCCAACCATGAAGGTGAGGGTGCCGCCCTCGGCCGCGGCGATCCCGCCCGAGACGGGGGCGTCGACCATTTCGAATTTGGCGAACCCCGCCTCTCCGGCCACCGCCTTGGCAGTGGCGACGTCGATCGTGGAGCAATCGATCAAAATCGCCGAGGCCGGGGCGTTGAGCAGAACATTCCCGCGATAGACTTCGGCGACGTGCTTTCCGGCTGGCAGCATGGTGATCACGGCCTCGGCGTCGGCGACTGCTGCGTCGGCGCTGTCGGCGACGGTACAGCCGTTGGCCCGGGCGCGGTCGAGAGCGGGCAGGCTGAGGTCGAACGCGACGACTTCATGCCCCGCCTTGGCCAGGTTCGCGGCCATTCCGCCGCCCATGTTTCCGAGCCCAATGAATGCTACGCGTGCCATGAGAGAATCCTTACTTGCCGGTCCAGTTGCCCGGACGTTTCTCGACGAAGGCGGCCATGCCTTCTTTCTGATCTTCGGTGCCGAACAGGCCGTGGAACAGACGCCGTTCGAAATTGATGCCTTGCGCCAGGCCCAGTTCGAACGCGGCATTGACCATTTCCTTGGTCGCAATGGCGGCGAGGGGGGCCATGCCGGCGATCGCCTCGGCGGTCTTGAGCGCCTCGGCAAGCAGGTCGGCCGCGGGCACGACCCTGGCCACCAGCCCGGCGCGTTCGGCCTCCTCGGCGCCCATCATCCGCCCGGTCAGGCACATCTCCATCGCCTTGGCCTTGCCGACTGCAAGCGTCAGCCGCTGCGATCCGCCCATGCCCGGCGTGACGCCAAGCTTGATCTCGGGCTGGCCGAACTTTGCCGTGTCCGCCGCGATGATGAAGTCCGCCATCATCGCCACCTCGCAGCCGCCGCCGAGCGCGAAGCCAGACACCGCCGCGATCCACGGCTTGCGGGTCGCCGTGACCTGCTCCCAGCCCGCGAAGAAGTTGCTGGAATACATGTCGGCGAAACCCTGCGCCTGCATTTCCTTGATGTCCGCGCCGGCAGCAAAGGCTTTTTCGGAGCCGGTCAGCACCAGGCATCGCTGCGCCGGATCCGCATCATAGGCCGTGAACGCCGCGATCAATTCCCTGAGCACCACTGAATTCAGCGCATTGAGTGCTTGCGGGCGGTTCAGCGTAACGAGCGTGACCGCGCCCTTCGCCTCAACCAGGATCGTTTCGTAGCTCATGCAGACACTCCTAGAAATCGAACGGCCGCCACTCTTCCTCGATCGGCAGCGGCTCGAAGAAGGCGGCGACATCCCGGTCGCCTATTGACGCTGGGTTGGACGGGTTCCAGCCCGGTTTATTGTCCTTGTCGATCAGCAGGGCGCGCACGCCTTCGCGAAAATCGGGATGGTGGATCAGCCGCACCATGATGCCGTACTCCATCCGCATCTCGTCGACGAAATGCAGCTGGTACGGGCTTTCCTGGAGCAGTTTCAGGCTGACCTTGCAGGCCATCGGGGACTTGGCGCGGATCGTGGCTGCTTCCTTGGCCGCCCATTCGTCACCCTCGGCGGCACCGGCATCGAGCGCATCGATGATGTCTTCCAGCCGGTCCGAGGCGAAATATCGGTCGATCCTCGCGAGATTGCCGGCAATCCGCGCCTCGGGGACGCTCTCCTCGGACAATTCGTCGAGGATTGCCTGGACGCGGAACGGCTGGGCCATGATCCGCTCCTTCGCTTCTTCCAGATGCTCGGACCGGACGTAGTGGGTCGCCAGCCGAAGCTTGAGGCACTCCGCCCCATCGAGCCGGGCCCCCGTCAGCGCGAGGAACTGCGCCAGCCGCCCGCGCAACCGCGACAGATAGCGGCCACCGCCGACGTCGGGGAAGATGCCGATCGTCGTCTCGGGCATCGCCAGGATCGTCCGCTCGGTCGCGACCCGGTAGCGGCACGGGCAGGCGATCCCGACCCCGCCGCCCATCGTCACCCCGTCCATGAAGGCGACGCCCGGCTTGGCGTAGGTATATTCGAGGTGGTTGAGGCGATATTCGTCGAAGAAGAAGGCGCGTGCCGCAGCGTCATGGCCCTCGACGCTCTGGGAGATGTCGACCACGTCGCCGCCGGCGCAGAAGCCGCGTCCCTGGGCATGATCGATTAGGATGATGCGCACATCGGGATCGTCGCGCCATTCGATCAGCGCGCGGGCCATGTCGCGGACCATCTGGCGGTTGAGGCTGTGCAGGGCTTTCGGCCGGTTGAGTCGAAGCCGTCCGGCAAAGCCTTCCTTGATCGTCAGCACGTCGTCGCTTGGCAGGTCCATCAGGGCATCATCACGTAGGATCCGGGCGCCGGCTCGATGCCATCCTTGATGACCCGCGCGGCGACCGGCTTGCCCGATCCGTGGCCATCGAGCCATCCGGTCCACAGCGGCCACCAGCTGCCCTCGTGGCGGTCGGCGCCGGCCAGCCATTCGTCGGCATTTTCAGGCCGGGCGAGGGAGGTCCAGAAACCGTGCTTGTTGCGGCTAGGCGGATTGATCACCCCTGCGTTGTGGCCCGATCCACCAAGGATGAAGTCGGCGCCGATGTCGCGCGCGCCGCGATAGACCGCTTCCCATGCGGAGACGTGATCGTCCTTCATTGCGATCACCAGCATCGGCACCTGGATGGCGGCAAGGTCGATCGCGACGCCGCGGACCTGGAAGCCCGCCGGCTCCTTGAGGCGATTGTTGAGCAGGAGATCGCGATTGTAACTCTTGAGGAAGGCGGCCGGGATGCGCGCCCCATCCTCGAACCAGGTCAGCAGGTCGGACGGCGGCGCCGGCTGGTCGAGTAAATAATGCTGTACCACGCTCGACCAGATGAGGTCGTTGGCGCGCATCGCGGCGAACAGGCGCTGGAGCTCGAGGCTGTCGATATACCCCTGGCCCTCGAGATGGTCCTCGAGCGCGGAAAGATGCCCTTCGTGGACGAACGCCGACCAGTCGCGCATGTCAGCAAAGTCGACCAGGCTGCCGATCAGGGTCGCCGAATTGGCGTCCTTGCCGCGTCCTTCAGCGGCGAGATAGGCGAGCGCGATCGCCACCAACGTTCCGCCAAGGCAGAACGCGAACAGATCGGGCGCGGCCTTGGCGCGCTTGTTGACCTCGCCGATGGCGGTGACGATGCCGTCGACGACATAATCCTCGACGCCCTTGTCCTTGAGGTCGGCGCCGGGATTGACCCACGACACGACGAACACAGTGCGGCCCTCGTCGACCAGCCATTTGACCATGCTCTGCTCGGGAGCGAGGTCGATCATGTAATAGCGATTCACCAGCGGCGGGACGTACAGCAGCGGCGCTTCGGCGACCTTCGCGGTGGTCGGGGTGTACTGGATTAGCTGGAACAATTCGTTCTGGAACACCACCTCGCCCAGCGTCGCGGCGATGGTCTTGCCTTTGACGAAAGCACTGTCGTCGGTGCGCCGCCGGACGATGCCCTCGCCACTGGCCATGTCCTCGATGAGATGCGCAAAGCCCTGGACCAGATTGGCGCCGTTGGTTTCCTTGGTGCGCCTGACCACATCAGGGTTGGTGGTCGCGAAATTGGCCGGCGAGACTGCTCCCAGATATTGATCCACCAGGAAGCGCATGGTCGCCTTGCCGCTGTCCGGCCCGTCGCCCATCGACACGACATCGCGCAATTGCTTGGAGGCGAGCAGATAGGCGTCGCGGACCGAGCGGAAATAGGCATCGTCCTGCCATTCCGCGCTGGCGAAGCGACGGTCCCGGGGCTTGTCCCCGGCCTGGCCGGACAGCGCGCCCATCCAGTAATCGCCCCATTGCTTGGCGGCATCGGCCTGGACCTTCATCAGATCCTGCGGCCGCGTGGCGAGTCCCATTGCAAAATCGCCGGTCGCTCGTGCAATCGCGAATGGATCGAACGGCAGGGTCGGCTTGCTCGTCATCATCTTCTGGGCGGCCTCGGTCAGGCGCTTGGTGAGGTCGTCGATCACTGGCGGGTCAGTTCGCGGCCGACGATCATCCGCATCACCTGGTTAGTCCCCTCGAGGATCGAATGGACCCGAAGGTCGCGCCAGAAGCGTTCGATCGGATAATCCTGCAGATAGCCGTAGCCTCCGTGAAGCTGGAGCGCGCGGTCGACCACGCTCGACCCGGTGTCCGTCGCCAGGCGTTTGGCCATTGCCGCGAATTTCGACTTGTCGGGCGCCCCGTCAGTGACCTTGGCGGCGGCGACGTAGAGAAGGTAGCGGGCCGCCTGTAGCTCGGTTTCCATGTCGGCCAGCATGAACTGGGTGTTCTGGAAATCGGCGATAGCCTTGCCGAATTGCTTGCGCTCCTTGGTGTAGGCAATCGCTTCATCCAGGCAGCGCTGTCCGCCGCCCAGTGAGCAAGCGCCGATGTTGAGCCGGCCGCCGTCGAGCCCCATCATCGCGATGCGGAAGCCTTCGCCTTCGCCGCCGACGCGGTTCGCAATTGGCACCCGGACCTCGTCGAAATTGACCTGGGCGGTGGGCTGCGAATGCCAGCCAAGCTTCTTCTCATTGGCGCCGAAGCTGACGCCCTTCATGTCCTTTTCGATCACCAGTGCGCTGATGCCCTTGGGGCCGTCCTCACCCGTGCGAACCATGGTGACGTAGATCTCATTCTCGCCGCCGCCCGAGATGAACGCCTTGGAGCCCGACACGACATAATGGTCGCCGTCGCGGACTGCCTTGGTCTTGAGCGCGGCCGCGTCCGATCCCGAGCTCGGCTCGGTCAGGCAATAGCTGCCGATCCGGTCCATTGGAATCATTGAGGGGAGGTACTTCGCCTTGACCTCGTCCGACCCAAAGCGGTCGATCATCCATGCCGCCATATTGTGAATCGAGATGAAGGCGCTGGTGGACGGGCAACCGTAGGCCATCGCCTCCATGATCAGGGCCGCCTCCAGCCGCCCAAGCCCGATCCCGCCGCTCTCCTCGGAGACATAGATCGACCCGAAGCCGAGCTCGGCTGCTGCACGGATCGTATCGCGCGGGAAGATATACTTCTCGTCCCACTCCGCGGCAAACGGGGTGATGGCGTCGGCGGTAAACTTCTGCGCCATCTCCTGGATCTGGCGCTGGTCGTCGGTAAGGTCGAACTGGCTCATGGCGCTGCCATTAGCGAGCGGGCATCGCTCAAGCCAGCCCTTCCGCCTGCATCACCGCACGAACCGACTCGCGTTGCTCCATGCGCTGGCGAAGAGCCGCGAGGTTAGGCCATTTCGCCAGATCCATCCCGTGCATCCCGGTCCAGCCGAGCATTGCAAACAAATAGGGATCGGCCACGGTCATCGAAGGTCCGGCGAGATAATCGCGGCCTTCGAGCGCCTTCTCCATGAAGTCGAACTTCTTGCCGACCAGGTCGCGGGCCGCCTGCTTGGCCTCGTCGCTCGACGCCGGATTCCACAGGGCGCCGAAGCTCTTGTGGACATCGCTGCCGAGGTAGGCGAGCCATTCGATCACCCGGTAGCGCTCGAGCCCGGCACCCGGGAGCAAGGTTTCGTGACCGGCCTTGTCGCCAATATATTGCAGAACCGCGCCGTTCTCGGTCAGCACCTCGTCACCGATCTGCAGCGCCGGGACCGCGCCCTTGGGATTGATCGAGTAATAATCCTCCCCGCTCGCAGTGCGATGCGCCCGCAGGTCGACCGCCTCGCTGTCATGGGGCAACTTTGTCTCGTGCAACAGGATATGGGCGGCCTGGCTGCAGGCGCCGGGTGAGTAATAGAGTTTCATGCGATCCTCCTTGATCAGCTGCAACGATTATAGGTGAAGCTGCCTTCGTTGTCGGCGCGCTTCAAGACACTGCCGGTGCGGGTCAGCGTCACAATCTTCTCCCACGTCTGTCCTTCGCCAGTAAATCCGTAAATGCCCGAAAATCCGGTCGCGGTACTGCGGCGTTGCTGTTTGAGGGTCGCGGTCGCTTCGAGATAGTCTTCTCCGCGATGGTGATCAGCCCCTTGTTGTCGCTCCTGTGGGGGTCGCAGTCGTTGGAGTTCATCCCCCATCGCCCACGATATTGAGCGGGAATGATCGCATCGGCCTGCCCCCTCCCGGTGCCCGTCGCGACTGGAGCGCCGTCATCGTTTGGAGGCAGCATTTCGAGTCCGGCATTGGCCCTGTTGACCTCATTATCCACCGCATCCAGCGTCTCGTTGCCGGGCTGCTTGCAGCCGGAAAGAGCGAGAGCGAGCAAGACAAGGCTGATCCGCTTCATGGCCGATCCTACCCCATGGTCGGGATGACGAACGCGTTGGCCGCATCGCCCACGCCGCCATCGGGCCAGCGCTGGGTGATGGTCTTGACCTTGGTCCAGAACTTGACCCCCTCCATGCCGTGCTGGTTGGTGTCTCCAAAGCCCGAGCGCTTCCAGCCCCCGAAGGTGTGATAGGCCACGGGGACCGGGATCGGCACATTGATCCCGACCATCCCGACATTGACCCGCGACGCGAATTCGCGCGCGGCGTGGCCGTTGCGGGTGAAGATCGCGACTCCATTGCCATATTGATGCTCACTCGGCAGCCGCACCGCTTCCTCGAAATTGTCGGCGCGGACGATCTGCAGCACCGGACCGAAGATCTCCTCCTGGTAGGATTGGAAGTGCGGCTTCACATGGTCGAACAGGGTCGGCCCGACGAAGAAGCCCTTCTCGTGGCCCTGCAGGGTGAAGCCCCGGCCGTCTATTACCAGCTCGCCACCTTCGTCGGCGCACATCTGGATGTAATTCTCGACGCGGTTCTTGTGCGCTTCGTTGACCACCGGTCCGTAATGCGCCTCCGGATCGGACGACATGCCGACCCGCAACGCATCGATCGCGGGGATCAGTTTCTCGCGCAAGGCGTCGGCGGTCTTCTCGCCGACGGGCACCACCACCGGCAAGGCCATGCAGCGCTCACCCGCGGACCCGAAGGCGGCGCCGGCAAGATCGTTGACGACCTGGTCAAGGTCGGCGTCGGGCATGACTATGCCATGGTTCTTGGCACCGCCGAACGCCTGCACCCGCTTCCCATTGGCGGTCCCGCGGCTGTAGATATATTGGGCGATGTCGGATGATCCGACGAAGCTCACCGCCTTGATGTCGTCATGATCGAGGATCGCGTCGACCATTTCCTTGTCGCCGTGCACGACGTTGAGAATGCCGTCGGGCAGGCCGGCCTCGCTCATCAATTCAGCGAGCCGTACCGGCACCGACGGATCGCGCTCGCTCGGCTTTAGGATGAACGCATTGCCGGTGGCGATCGCCACCCCGAACATCCACATCGGGATCATCGCCGGGAAGTTGAACGGGGTGATCCCGGCTCCGATGCCGAGCGGCTGGCGCATCGAATAGACGTCGATCCCGGGCCCCGCGCCCTGGGTATATTCGCCCTTCAGCGCGTGCGGGATGCCGCAGCAGAATTCGATTACCTCGAGCCCGCGCTGGATGTCGCCCTTCGAGTCGGCAAGGACCTTGCCGTGCTCGCTCGACAGCAAGGCCGCCAGCTCGTCCATGTTGCGTTCGACCAGGTCCTTGAACGCGAACATCACCCGCGCCCGTCGCTGCGGATTGGTCGCCGCCCAGGCGGGCTGGGCTGCCCGCGCCGAATCCATTGCCCGTTCCAGCGTCGCCGCCGTGCCAAGGCCGACCGTCGCCTGCACTTCACCATCGGACGGGTTCCACACATCGCCGCTGCGAGCTGCGTCTTCGTGGCTGGAACCGTTGATATAATGGGCAATGTTGCGCATGGAAAATCCTCTGGATTCGATTTCGCCACGCCCTAGCCAAGCCCGTCCCTGAATGCCAGCATCGGGCCGCCGAGGAGATTGTTCGATGCGTTCACTGTTGTTTGCCGCTTTGTTGATGTCCACCACCGCTGCCGTTGCGGCACCCACTCCGCAGGACGCGCGGCTCGCGCAGATCGCGTCGGGGGTCGAGGCGGGCCGGATGAAAGCGATCGTCGAGCGGCTGGTCGGCTTCGGCACGCGTCACACTTTATCGTCACAGACCGACCCACGGCGCGGGATCGGCGCCGCGGTCCGCTGGTCGGAGGCGGAGATGAAGAAGCACGGCCTGGCGACGCTGCAGACCTGCGACACGGTCACCGGCCGCCGTGTGCCCACCCCGACCCGCGTCTGCAACGCGCTCGCCATCCAGCGTGGAACCGAGCGGCCCAATGACGTGGTGATCATCAGCGGGCACATCGATAGCCGCGTCACCGATGTGATGGACTTTACCAAGGATTCGCCTGGCGCCAACGATGACGGCAGCGGCACCGCCGCGGTGATGGAAGCGGCGCGGGTGCTGTCGAAGCACAAGTTCCCGGGCACGATCGTCTATGCGGTGCTGTCGGGCGAGGAGCAGGGGCTGCTCGGCGGCAAGATCCTTGCCGACTACGCCCGGGCGCAGGGCTGGAACGTCGTCGCCAACCTTAACAACGACATCATCGGCAATAGCTGTGGCTCGGACAGGGTATGCGACGACAAGACCGTGCGGGTCTTCTCCGAAGGCCCGCGCTGGCAAGGCCGCGAGGCGCTTGCTGCCCAGCACCGCAGCCTCGGCGGGGAGAACGATTCGCCTTCGCGCAACCTGTCGCGCTTCCTCGACAGCCTCGCCGAGCGTTTGCCGACCATCGGGCTCGACGTGATGCAGGTGTGGCGCAACGACCGCTTCGGCCGCGGCGGAGATCATACTGAACTGCTCAACGCCGGCTACCCCGCGATCCGCTTCTCGGTCGCCGTCGAGGATTACGATCACCAGCACCAGGATCTGCGCACTGAAAACGGGACAAAATTCGGGGACACCATCGACGAAATGGATTTCCCGTATCTGGCGAAGGTCACGAAGCTCAACGTCGCAGCGCTAGCCGCCCTCGCGAGCGCCCCGCCGCCGCCAGAGCCGACTGTCGAAGGGGCGGTGAGCACCGATACGACCGTCAAATGGCCTGCGGTCGGCAACGTTCGCTACGTCGTTCGTTATCGGCGGAGCGATGCGCCAAATTGGCAGCACGTTGCCCCGGCGCAGGTAGGTGTAGGTGCAGTCGCCACGTCCCCGATGACCCACGTCATCAAAGGCATTCGCGTCGACGATTGGGTATTCGGCGTCTCGTCAGTCAGCGCGGACGGATACGAAAGCCCAGTCGCCTCGGCCGTGCCGGGCGGGGCGTTCAAGCCCTACGTACCCCCTCCCACCCAGCAGTGATCCAGACCGTCGAACGAGGTGAAAAACCGGCGCGGCCGAGACGTCGGGCCATTCTCGTCTTGCTATTCGCGCTGATAACGCTGGCTGCATCGTTCTTCCTGCTGACCGATCCCGAACCATCTATCCCGCCGCGCGCGGCGCCGCTTGCCGAGGAAGTTGCCGCGGGGCGCGACGCCTATCGGCAATTGCGGCTGGGGCAGGGGAGGGCCGACGGTGCGCGGGTCAAGCTCGACCCGGAGCATCTCGCCGGGTTGGGTGCGCTGGTCAGCCACGGCTTTCGTCCCGACAGGCTGCGGCTGACGACGCCTCAGGGAATGCTTCGGGTGGATGCGAGCCACCGCATGGCGATCGGACGCTGGCTCAACGTCGGTCTCCGGGTCGAGGCGCCAAGCGAGCGCTTTCCAGTGACGCGGCTTAGCATTGGACGCGTGCCTATCTCGCCGATGCTGACCAGATGGATTTTTCAGGCGGCGCGGCTCTATCTTTCCAGTGGCGACGCTTTCGTTCCGACACTGGACCGGGCGGTCCGCGAATTCGAGATTGTCGACGGCCAGATACAGGCGACGGTGAGTTTACCCGGCAAGACGGAGATGGTCGATAAACTGGCGGGCGTCGTCGGCAGGAATATCGATAACCGCGCGGTGCTTCGGATAGTCTGCAGCCTTGCCGGACAGCAGCGCCGGAAACCGAGCGGCGATTTTTCGGAGCAGGTGCGCCGTGCCTTCCTGGTCGAAAGCGCAGACGTTGCCCCGGAAAGGTTTAACGCGGCCGCCTTTGTTGCGCTTGGACTGGCTCTGGTCGATGTGCGGGTAGCGGATCTGGCAAAGGTGCCGCGCGGCGATGTCGCCCGGTGCCTGGCAAGGCCGATCGCGACGAGCATGTACGGGCGCGCCGACTGGCCGCAGCATTGGGCCTTGTCGGCCGCGATCGCCGTTAGTTCCGAAACTCAGCTGAGCGAGGCGGTCGGGGAATGGAAGGAGCTGGCTGACAGTCTGAGCCGCCGATCTCGGTTCGGGATCGACGATCCGACGGGCTTCTCCATGGCGGACATTGCTGCGGACCGCGCCGGTTTTCGTGCCGCACGCCTGAGCATTTCGCGCGCGGACGCCGTCCGATTGCGGTTCCTGCTTGCACGCGCCACCGACGATCAATTGCTGCCTCGACGATTGGTCACGCCCGACGCGAGCATGGGGAATGCGGAATTCGTCGAGCGCTTCGGCGGGCTCGACGACCAGCGCTTCCAGGCGCGCCTTCGCCAGATCGACGCCGAGCTCTCGCATACTGTACTTCGCTAGGCAGGCGCCCTGCGAGATTGACGCGCAATGCGCTTGCAGGAACCGTCTGAGAGTTTCTTCGCTATGCCCAGGTGAAGGAGAGCGAGCATGGCCGGTGGATGGACCCGCGACGGCGCGGTGCAGGATCAGATCGACGATAGCGTGACGGACGCGGTGCTGCG
>CAAAJI010000648.1:0-27227 GCA_900642245.1 Fragilaria radians | reverse complement strand
CAATATTACTTCAGTTGGTAATTTTATATATTATAACGAGCTTTTTTCTAGTTTCAGGTGAGGGACTTTGATTTGCTTTGAGTTTAAATTAAAACTTCACACTCCTAATGGTTTCAAAGAAAATCTCGGACGAAATAGTCATTCTGGATGAATTCGATGTCACAAAGAACGCAATTGATAAACACTATATTTCCAAGCCCTTTTGCTTTGCGATGTTATTTCTTGCATCGTGTAACGTGCGATTCAAATCAAAATTGATCTAGCTAAAAGGTAAGATGTTGTATGGGGATTGGAAGGTGGGATGGGGTGCAAATGAATCATAGGGATATTTCAGGAGAGATGTGCATACACTCCACCAACCTTCCACAAGACTAGTACTAAACAAAATCAATTATGGCAAGTCCCTCACTCCAACTAAACTTCCCAGAACTGTCAATAAGGAATATTCAGGCTTGAAAAACCACACTTCTGTTCAAACGCTGAATGACCTATAGCTTTACCTACCACGCAATTCCATACTCTTTCTAGCTCATTCTAGAAGTTGCCATAGGTATTGAACGTCACGATTCCATAGATAATCAATTTTTTAAGCAACAGACTTCAACGATGATATCATATTTTTTTCTATCACACCACATAAACTATATGTATTAGGCTCTAGACCTTGTAAACTGCACCATTTACAAAAAATTAAGCAACAAAATTGAAAACCAGGAGAGGAAGAAACAATATTCCCAACCACCACGTGGTCCACAAGCCACACCGTTGTCGAGTAGCATAACTTTTTCCTTCCAGCGATGTGGATATTGATTCATCATAAGATAAGGAAAAGGAATGGACGACTCTTGGCTTGTCCTTGGCATTCCCCGATAGCAAAAGCGACGAATTCCAAATTTTAGGTTTTCCATCGTAGAGAGCATACTCACCGCTTCCTGATTTACAGCACAGTCCATCTCCTGATGCATCAAATATAACCAGCTGAAAGTTTCGCGTCGAACCTTTTGGTATGTCCTCGATTGGTATGGATTCCATCATTGACTTGTTGGCGAGAAACGAGGAGTAACTAAGCTGCGGTCCAAAGCCAACCATCTTCCATTGAGACGAGGACATAGCTCGCGTAGAGGCAGTGACGTCCTCTTCCTGCCTCAAAAGCCACGAGACATCTTCTGGGTGCTCATCGAATTTTAAGAACAATGTCAGAATTCGGGGATTGGAATACGATGATTGGTCTTCAGATAGTTCGGCTACAAAGTGAATCGCCATACGGTCAGTGTAATTTCCTTCTTGTTTTGCCACAGCCTCGTTGTCCTGTCCCAGAGTTATTTCAACCGAGCCCTCACCGTTGGTACAACAAATTCCATCACTGCTGACGTCTTGAATTGTAAATCGATAAAATCCTCCCTTGGAAATCAAAAATTCATGAGAAATAATTGTCAAGGCATCTGTATAATAACTAGCATTAATTAATGCAACAGTTGCCAACACATCCAAGTCAAGTCGTTCCAATCGCCAGAAAATTTCCTCTGGATATGAATCTGTTTGAACCTTCAACGTCATGAGTAAGTCTCCCGGAGGGACAAAGTAGGTTGTTTGAGAGGACTGAAGTCCAGAGCCATAATCAACAAGACCATTCCAAGTTTCCAATTCGAAAGCTTCAGAAGTAGCCATGCCATTGCCTGATTGATCTATAATTTCGAATTCATAGAAACTAGTACCGGCCTCCATTTCGATAAACTCTTGAATATAAATCGTACTTTTATAAGAACCAATTGGTTTCGATGATAACTCCTTGCCGTGTGAATCTCTCAGGCTCCAACCAATATTCTCTGACTTGGAACCTGTCCAACCAGTATCTTCTGACTTGGAATCAAGAATGATTGTGACTAAGGCTATCATTTGGATATTTGTAGCGTTATTGACATGAGTCTCGTCATCTGCACTTCCTTCATCAACAAGAAAGCTCGTTGTTTCGCGACTAGTCCCAATTCCTGTGCCTTCTACTAAAACATTTCCATTCTCTACCATGCCTTTGTACAAGCGATAGTAACCTATGCCGTAATCACAACAAATTCCATCACCGAATAAATCGAGGAAATGAAATATGTAATTTCCAGTCGAAGGTAAGAAAATAGATTCTTGTAAGAAAAGGCCACTGGAGGAATTCTCATAGGATCCAGTAAGCTTAAATGCCACAATGTCTTCAACTTTCTCCTCAGAGCCATTAAGGAGTGTCAGAATCCAACCTATTTCCTCGGGATATTGATCAACACGAATCTCCAATACTAGTTCTAGGTCAGATGATGAGCTATTCTTTGGCATCATTTCTGCTACCTTCGTTTCGCTTGCATAAAATGTGGCATCCATACCAATTTGAAATTTTCCATCATTGGTGTAAACGACAGAATTTCCAACTAATATTTGGTAACCACCTTCTCCATAAGTACAACAAAGACCATTCATATTGATATCATAAATCATAAAGGAGTAAAGCTGATCCGGTATTAGAGTGACAGTTTCCGCTACAAGAGCAAAGGGAGTCTTGTAAACTCCGGGATTTCGTTGTGCTACCCTCACCACAGGATCCGAGATCAAATCAAGGTGCCATCCAATATCCTTGGGAAAGCGATCCATTTGAATTTGAATCGTGCCGGTCAGTAAGCCATCGTCTACCAATGGAGCCTGTGAAGGCGCTACAGTGGCATTGAAGGCATCGTCGCTACCCAGCTGATCATCATTCAAAGTTTCGTTATTGCATTGGAAGTACTCTGGCGGGGACACCGAATGCTGGCACACCATGGATGTCATCCAATTTTGATCAAAGGAAGTTCGCGAATAAACTCCCGGAAAGTTTTCTTCTGCACATCCTAATCCCCAGCTGACGACTCCAACTTGTAAATCAGATCCATCCGATGCTTCCACGATCAAGGGGCCACCCGAATCTCCCTGACAAGCATCCTTTCCAGATGCATAGGCACACATCATATCCTCAGTGATTTGTCCCTGATAACTAGTCCAGGGGAAAATTGGAATTGAAGATTGTTCACAATCGCTATTCGTCATGATTTGCACTGATGCCGAATCATCGTCTCCAAATTTAGTCATTCCCCAACCCATAATGGTGGCATCTTGATCGGGACTCGGAATGTTCGGATCAAAGTTAACTTGAATTGGTTTATAGGTGCTTGGGGATGACAATATCATGATCAATTGATCATATCGAACAGACACATCATCCAAATACCATGGATGCGGTATTTCTGTTTTAACTTGAATCGTTTCGAAGGAAGAGAAGGTGTCAAATTTATCCTCTTTTCCAATTTCGACGTATATTTCTCCTTGTTTGCCACAATGTGCCGCTGTCAATACAACGTCTGGACTGATAAGTGAGCCTACAAGGTAGAAAACAATGTGTGCACAAGTTAGTTAGTCAGTATGGTTTGCAGCATTGTTATTGTTTATGTTACTGCTTTTGCTCGTACGCACCTCCACAAAAGGCGACGGAGTCTTGAGTCAGACTAATCACAAAGGGATATCTCCCAGACTGTGCTTGTTCTCCACCGACGATACGAGGTTCGACAACCGATTCGGCAAATACGGGTCTTGTTTGTGATTCCGAGGAAACAACAACACCAAAAAGAAGAAGAAGCATAGACATATGCATCATAATCAGCCTACATATATAGAAGAATAGTACATTTGTCTTATCGGCAACCCAACTTTGCATCAACATGAATGTCAGAAAGGTTGTAGCATTGTAGACTAAATACGGCAGGAATCAATCCAATTTTTTGTACTGACCACGGAGGTGTCCTACTCATTTTTTTACAAAAGAATTCGTATACTTTGTTCGCGCGAACAACGGAAAACCGGATGAAGGGATGACGACTATGTAGCAAATAACTACCCACCAGTACGAAGATTCGTTTCGTTTTCTTGGAGAAGCATTGGAGATGGAGTGATAGGAACTCCTCAACGCTGGAATCTCCAAACAAGAAAGCAAATTCCATTGAATATAGTCTCAACCACTCGCCAATGTTATGTTGATTATTAAGCCTGGGTTGTCCATTTCCATTGATTACAGCCAAGCAATGAAAAGGATTTGTGATGAAACAAAACAAATTCGGCGTATTAATTACATATAATATGATATAATAGAAGCAGAATTCTGCCTTTTCGTTAAAAAAATTCAGATTTTACTTTAGCTCTCTAAAGTATAGTTTATTGTGCAGCCAAAGAGGTAAAACACCCAGATGTACCTTAGTCCTCAAAAGTTCTAACAGTAATTTTATGCGGAGTCAGCATACGATTATTCCAGAAAGCACATTTCTTGCGACTACAATGGGATATGTTTCATGGACTTTGACTGATTTAATTGCAGAAGGAGGAAATGAATTACGTGACATCAGCGTTGCTGAAGAAAAACAATTGCGTGAGCTTACGTTGCCAACAGTGAAACTTGAAAGACTATTGTAAAATACAAATAACGAGATTGCCCCAGAATGGAGCTGATAAAACCAGAATGTGCAGGGTAAAGAAGATATCGAATAAATGTAGGAGCAGAGATAAACATGAAATTCTGAAATGAATGAGTATTTTTCTAAACTTCAGACTTCCATACAAGGATCGTGGCACGACCCTGAATTAGGAATATGATTGAATCGAATTAGAAACACAGTTTTTACAAATTAGTTCTATTTTTATAATTAATCAACAAGTCTAGTAGTCATGTAACATACTTTGAAGTACAATTGAGAATAGTAGCAGATTAGGATTGCATGTTTAAGTTTATAGCTAATTTAACTGATAGGAATAGATGAACAAAGATGTTATATACTCAATGGGAATCATTGCCAATTTAACTTTGGTGGCGAAAATTCAAGTCTTACGGTTATCTAGTAGGTTTCAGAGATACAATTAATGAAGAAAGGGACCCTAATTTCCCAGAATCACACACAACTTGATTAGATTTGGATATTGAAATGGGAAAACTCTAGAGACTTGCAAAGGGCCACCACGTCAATCCGTGACAAGAGAATGGCATGGAGGTCTGTTCCTGGTTGTTCAAGTGTTAATGAAAAAGTGTTTAAATACCGCTCGATTGACACCATCTTGAAGGTTGAAATGCGCAAGCAGCTTAACTGCATAACATAGAAAAATAAGCACCGGCTCGGCTTACTGTTTGAGCAATTAAATAGCTTTGAAGAAAAATTTGGCGCCAGGATTTGTGATAGAAATAGCCAATTTAATTGCAGATGTACTCGACAACGCTCGGATGCATTCCGGTTGGTATTAACGGCCAAAGGAAGGGAACTTACACTGATGGAACTGAAAATTGTCATCGAACGGAATTCCCGGCAAATCAACTGGTCAAAGCGACATGAGGCCGACAAGAAACTGGAGAAGTGTTGTTGAGTGTATTTAATGGGGTATGCCAAAGCTGCGAAAAAAGGGTCATCTTGCCAAATAAAGGCCCGGATAAAGGTTCTGAAAGAGCTGAGGGTCAAAAAAGTCAAAGAGGAATTTGGAAAGGTGCATACAAACCTGCAAATTACTGGCATAAAGAAGAAAACAATGATAAACAGTCAGTAAGATTCAAGACAACAGGAAACAAAAATAAGGGAGAAAACTTGCACATAATTATTACAATCCTTTTGTGAATGAAGGATAATTCATTTATGTGTCAGCCAGTAATCTGGATAGCCGACTGTAACATTGCACGTGGTGCAACAGTGCACATGACACCAAAACTAATTTGGTTAGTAAATAAGCAACAATCATATGGATGCTAGAAATGGTAAAGAAGAAAGACAGCATCACAGGTGATCTGGTTGGCAAAGCATGTTTAGATGGAAAAAATGATTAGGGGCAAGAAAGATTGACAGACCTCTAATTAGGAATGATACTAAGAAGAAATTTCAAATGACCTTCCTAAACCAAAGGAAGCAATACAAAGAGTTACTGTCTATCTAGATACTGATCATGGATGTGATTTGACAATAAGGTGATGTAGCACAGACATTCTTATTTTGCTCAGGAAAAAATGGAGTAGAAATTTATGGTTTGGAGTAATTAGGCGTAACAATTTATTGGATTTACGGGAAGATATGAGGGTGTAGTGAATTCTAATTGTATGTAAGATTTATCCATAACATCAAATAAGGAGCGATTAAGGATAATAAAAAAGTAAAGATTCGGTTATGATCGAAAGTGATTGATTCACTTCAATACGCTTAAATTTGTTTGTTTTCTAACAAACTCCATGGCGTATATCTCTTTATATCCTATGGGTATCAATCTAGTAGTACATCTTGAAAAACGGATCTAATGGATGTTTACAAAGAATAGATTCCTATTAATGTATTGGCTGAAAATTCAAACAAACAATATATTTTAAAGTAGCCTAGTATAGGGAGCCACTAGATCTCAATAAATAAAGTCGACGGCGTAAAAATATCAGGTAAGAGAATTGGTATGAAAAAAGTCCAATATTCTTTCCTCAGACAAAGATTTGGAGCAAGGCTGGGACTGTGACATTACAACATTGCACCAATGTTATCTGTTTTCACAATAATTAGAAGGTCAGTTTTGATTCCAATCCCATGCAGTAAGAAAAAGATGAACATGATTTCTTTTACTGCCTCCAATGTTGGCAACGTATTCCACCTCACTGATTGAAAAAGTTACTATTCTCAGAGCTTTAGACCTCCAGCTAGCAGGAACAGTCAACAAGAACGAATAATGCCAATCACGCTGATTATTGGCTCAGAATCTCCAACCTATCACTATTCCAGAATACTTGGAGACTCCAATTTAAATTAATTTCTGATTAGACAAAATGTTTGGCGTCAATGATGAATTTTGTCACCCTTAACATTTCAAGATTAGTACCCAATGTTGCCTTGTCCACGCATTTGGACAATTCTCTAACTACATTGCACAAATTAGGTCAAGAATACTTTGTAAGATACAAAGGCATTGCAACTCAAGAACGGTATCTGCTCTGTGGATTTGAGTTAATGATGTCGGCTTCATCATCTGGGCAAACAATTTTGAAACTTGGAGTCCCAGGAGTTTGATACACCCTTTTGCTTGCAACTCTCTCTCCAAACTTGGCTTTTAGCTTGTTAATTAAATGAGGTTGAAGTATCAAAAACATCCTCAATCATACAACAACTCAAATAATCTGTAATAAATGTTTAGAGCCATTCTCCTTAACGCAACAATTAAGTTGTCAACTTGCAACTCCTTTCTGATAACCAAGCAATCTTCATCTTAAATACCAATCATCAAAATTCCATTTTTATTCCATCTCAACAATAACCATGGATCCAATTTATTCTTCTGAAATCTGAGTAACTTGAATACGGAGATTAATTACTTATAGAACTCTCTTTCGCTTTGTACAAGTCCATAGGTTGTTTTGGTCAGTAATGAACAATTATTAGAATGAGAATTGATAACTTCTGGAATATTCATGTAAATCTCTTCTTGTAGTTCCCCATATAGGAAAGCAGTCTCTACATCAACAACAAACGCCTTTAAATTCCAAATTTGTTTGAAACCAACATGATCTAAAGACTAACATCATTGATTTTTTAAGGTTATGGAGATTATGTGATTCAAAATTTGAAAAAGATGCCACAAAGGAGCAAAAGGAATTTCAAGCAAAAAAAGACAAAACAGCTATCAATGAGAAAGTTGAGAGAGAAATTTCAAAGTTCAAGAGCTGGTATAATCCTGATCCATCAAGAATTATTGAAGCACAAGATTCAGAGAGGGTCTTGATATTTGAAAAGGATGATGTTGCATTGAATTCATTGGAAGAACATTCCAGATCTTTAAGAGTACAGATCATTTGTAGGCAAGCTATTGCTTATGGTTTGAAAGCTAATCCTTACTCTCTTTATGCAGTAAGAGAACTATGAGCACATCTGCCCAGTCCAACAGATGTAATTGGAAATCCCTTACTTACTTTGCAAGATGTCTGAAGCAATACTGTAGACCATTGAAATTACGTGCACCATTAACACTTCAAGTTGCATTCTTTGTTGATACACCTCACAAAAATGACCAAACTTCTAATAGTGTCAAGCAAAACTCAAGCATTACACTGACCCCATTCCAAATTAAATCACAAAACTAGCAACAAAAAAGATTCTCCAGGCTGGAAAACCCAATTTTTTTTCAAACTCTAAATGATGATAGAAAAGATAGCACACTTACTAAGGGAATGCTATTGGGAATTTCCCTTCACGAGATCCAATGATATTATGATTATACCATTTCTATATAACTCTTGTCTAGATTAATCCAGGAAGGTGAAACTCAGCTTCGCACTATAATTCAAGAGACATGCCAATCTTGATTTCAAAATTTGTTTTGCATATTCCTGTGGCTGTCTATACCACGTTATGCCCTACTTGTTCTAGTGTACCCTATACATTGTCATTGAAGGAAAGAAATAGCCATTACATGTCATCATTTCCTTGCTGATGTTCGTCTCCAAAGTCGCGATTTCATGTAACAAACTTTACAGATAACATGCATTTCCTGACTCGTAATCTATCCCATGACATAATCTTAAATGTAACGCTTATGAAATGTTTGTAAGTTGCACCTTTCATACAAAATTAAGCAACAAAATTGAAAAGAAGAAGAAGAAGAAGCAATGCTGACAACCACCACGTGATCCAAAGGCTACATCTTGGTTGAGTAGCATAACTTTTTCCTTCCAGCAATGTGGATTTTGATTCATCATAAGATAAGGAAAAGGAATGGACGACTCTTGACTTGTCCTTGGCATTCCCTGACAGCAAAAGCGACGAATTCCAAACATTAGGGTTTCCATCATAGAGAGCATACTCTCCATTTCCTGATTTACAGCACAGTCCATCTCCTGATGCATCAAATATAACTAGTTGAAAGTTTCTCGTCGAACCTTTGGGTATGTCCTCGATTGGTATGGATTCCATCATTGACTTGTTGGCGAGAAACGAGGAGTAACTAAGCTGCGGTCCAAAGCCAACCATCTTCCATTGAGATGAGGACATAGCTCGCGTAGAGGCAGTGGCGTCCTCCTCCTGCCTCAAAACCCATGAGATGTCTTCAGGGTGCTCATCAAATTTCAAGAACAATGTCAGAATTCGGGGATTGGAATACGATGATTGGTCGTCAGATAGTTCGGCTAGAAAGTGAATCGCCATACGGTCAGTGAAATTTCCTTTTTGTTTTGCCACAACCTCGTTGTCCTGTCCCAGAGTTATTTCAACCGAGCCCTCACCGTTGGTACAACAAAAACCATCCCTTTTGTCGTCTTGAATTATAAATCGATAAAATCCTCCTTTGGAAATCAAGAATTCATGAGAAATAATTGTCAAGGAATCTGTATAAAAACTAGCTGGTAGTATTACAACTGTTACTAATTCATCCAAGTCAAGTCGTTCCAATCGCCAAAAGATTTCCTTTGGATTGGAATCTGTTTGAACCTTCAACGTCATGAGAAAGTCTCCCGGAGGGACAAAGTAGGTTGTTTGAGAGGGCTGAAGTCCAAGGCCATACCCGACAAGACCATTCCAAGTTTCTAATCCGAAAATGGAACTAGTCAGGCTGTTGCCTGATTGATCTATGATTTCGAATTCATAGAAACTAGTTCCAGGCTCCAGTTCGATAAGTTCTTGAATACGATTCGTACTTTTATAATAACCAATGGGTTTCGACAATATCTCCTTGCCGTGTGAATTTCTTAGGCTCCAGCCAATATCTTTTGAATTGGAACCAGTAATGATTGTAACCAAGGCTTTCATTTGAATGCTTGTAACATTATTTACATGGGTCTCGTCCTCTACACTTCCTTCATCAACGAGAAAGCTCGTTGTTTCGCGACTCAAACCAAATCCAGTGCCTTCCACCAAAACAAGTCCATTTTCCTTTCTACCTTTGAATAGGCGATAGAATCCTATGCCGTAATTGCAACAAATTCCATTAGCGAATGAATCAAGGAAGTGAAATGTGTAGTTTCCAGCCGACGGTAAGAAAATTGATTCCTGAACGAGTAGACCGCTGGAGGAATTGTCGTAGGATCCACTAAGCTTAAATGCCACAATTTCTTCAGTTTTCTCCTCAGAGTCATTATGATTTGATAAAACCCAACCTATTTCCTCTGGAAATTCATCAAAAAGAATCTCCAACACGAGTTCTAGGTCAGATGATGAGCTATTCTTTGGCATCATTTCTGTAACCCTCGTTTCGCTTGCATAAAATGTGGCATCCATACCAAGTAGAAACTTTCCATCATTAGTGAAAACGACAGAATTTCCAACTAAAATTTGGTATCCACCTTCTCCATGAGTACAACAAAGACCATCTCTATTAATATCAAAAATAACAAAGGAATAAAGCTGATCTGGTACTAGAGTGACGGTTTCCTCTACAAGAGCAAAGGGAGTCTTGTAAACTCCGGGATTTCGTTGTGCTACCCTCACCACGGAATCCGTGATCAAATCAAGGTACCAACCAATATCCTTCGGAAAGCGATCCATTTGAATTTGAATCGTTCCAGTTAGTGAGCCAGCGTCCACTAACGGAGACTGTGGAGGGGCTACAGTGGCATTGAAGGCATCGTCGCTATTCACCTGATCATCATTCAAAGTTTCGTTATTGCATTGGAAGTACTCTGGCGGGGACACCGAATGCTGGCACACCATAGATGTCATCCAATCTCGATCGAAGGAAGTTCGCGAATAAACACCGGGGAAGTTTTCTTGTGCACATCCATATCCCCAACTCACAACTCCAACTTGTAAATCGGATCCGTCCGATGCTTCCACGATCAACGGTCCACCCGAATCTCCCTGACAAGCATCCTTTCCAGATGCATGGGCACACAACATATCCTCAGTAATTTGTCCCTGATAACTGTTCCAGGGGAAAATTGGACTTGAAGATAGTTCACAATCGCTATTCTTCATGATTTGCAATTGGGCATCTAATAAGGTTGGTGATGCCGAATCATTGTCACCAGATCTTGTCAATCCCCAACCCATAATTGTGGCATCTTGATCGGGACTCGGTATGTTCGGATCAAAGTTAACTTTAATTGGTGTATAGGTACTAGGGGAAGATAATATCATGATCAATTGATCATATCGAACAGAAACACCATCCAAATACCATGGATAAGGAAATTCTGTTTTAACCTGAATCGATTCAAAGGACGAGGAAGCGTCAGATTTGTCCTCTCTTCCAATTTCAACGTAGACATCTCCCTGTTTGCCACAATGTGCCGCTGTCAATACAACGTCTGGACTGATAAGTGACCCTACAAAGGAGGGAGAAATGGGTACCAAAGTCAGTCAGTCAGTCAGGTTTGAAGCATTGTAATTGTTGATGTTACTGCTATTGCTCGTACGCACCTGCACAAAAGGCGACGGAGTTTCGAGTAAGACTAACCACAAAGGGATATCTCCCAGACTGTGCCTGTTCTCCACCGACGATTCGAGGTTGGACCACCGACTGGTCAAATGTAGATCTTGTTTGTGATTCCGAGGAAACAAGAACTCCAAAGAGGAGAAGAAGAAGAGATAAATGTATCGAAATCAGCCTACATCTATAGAAGAATAGTACATTTGTCTTAGGAGCAACACAACTTATTATCGACATGCATAAAAAAAAGGTTGTAGACAACAACTTATGGCAGGGATCGATCCAATTTTTCCATGAATGACACATGGTTTGCATGTTTTCATGAATAACTTTCGCATATTTATTTCGCGCTTCTTCCTTTCAAAGTAGAAGGTATTGTAACGGCTTAAAACGACTGAATAACGGATAAAGGATATAGAGTCGAACATTGCCCGCCTAAAGTATTCGTTGATGAGGTGAAAGCTCTACAATCGGTTCACCAGTTTGATACTGATGTATCTTACAGAGAACGATTAGATGTTTAACATAGAGTATGGCTAAAACGTTCACTCCAATCAATTCCTAAGGAAATCAATAATCGAAAGAATTCTAAGTGGCAACTATGGGTAGTGCCTTAATCTGTAGGATTAAAGAAGAGTAAAAAGAATTACAAACAATTACGATAAAACAGAAATTATGAGATCTGCCTTATACATTAATGAGGAACTTACAAATTGAAGTCCCGTTAAGGGCCTAGTTTCTAAATGAGAAATATATTAGAATGATCTACGTGAAACTTGTTGAAGCACTTAAGGGCTGTGGTTTTGAAGGTAGTCCAGTTGACCCCTCTTATGGACAAGGAACTCATCAAGTGGAATTGTATTGATGGCAATCTATGTGGATGACTGTCTAACCATTGGAACAGATACAGCAATTGATGAGGTCATTGAGGCGATGAAGAATTACGGGTTTGGGTTGAAGGTTGAAAATGATTTAACAGACTATCTTAGCTGTAAAATCATCCAGGATATTGATCAGGGTAAAGCCTGGATAATGCAACCTCATTTAATTCGACATTTAAGGGGAACTTTTGGAGAAGAAGTGCAAGATATGAAGCACTATTCCACTCCAGGAACCCCAAGATTTAAAATTGTAAGGCCAAATGATGAGATTGATGGAGTCAATGCAATGATGCAATCAAGATACAGGTCCGGTGTGGGTATGCTTCTATATCTAATTAACCATTCTCGCCCAGATATTGCAAATGTTGTGAGAGAGTTGTCAAAGTGTATGGACAGCGCAACAATGGCTGCATACAAGGAAATGCTGAGAGTAGCAAAAAATTTGTATTAGATACTGAGTCATATTGTTTGAAGATTGAACCCAAGGCAAGTGAGGAGAATTGGGATTTGGTTGTCTACAGTGACAGTGATTGGGCTGGTGATACGGAAAATATAATCAGTATTACAGGGTTTATTATCTATCTATTGGGTGTGCCTATTTGCTGGAGGTCAAAGGGACAAAAAGGAGTAACCCTTTCCAGCAATGAGGCTGAGTATGTGGCAATGTCAGAGGCAGTAAAAGAGATCAGATTTGTGTATTATCTCCTTGAAAGCCTGGGTATTTCAGTAAAACTACCAATAATTGTGAGGATAGATAACATTGGAGCAGTTTTCATGGCAGAGAATGCATCTTCAGGAGTTCGCACCAGGCATATTGATCGAGGTATCATTTTATTCGAGAACACATTGAGGACGGTTTTATTCAGATAGTATTTGTCAGGACAAGTGACAATGACGCGGACATATTCACCAAGAATGTGAATAAAGAAACCTATAAGAAACATATTGTGAAGTTTTTGGGCATTGAAGTCAGGCATTGAATAGTGCATGACAGGAAGGGTGTTAAAGTGTGTGTCATTTTATTCAATAAGTCTTGAAGTTAAGTGGAAACTAAATCTGAAGATAGTTTAATGTAGTGAGAAACATGTGAAAGTGTTCAGTGATTAAAGGCAAGAAAGTATCGACAATTAGCGGTGATAACCCGGAGTCTAGATTAGCCAACAGTCGTTTAATCTATATTACAATTTATGTGAAGAGGACTTTGCAACACAGGAACACCTCCCTCCCAATGTGAGTACCGAGTGTCTTTACTACCGTGTATGTCAATGAATACCAGTCCATCTAGAAGAGTTGCTGCCTTGAATGCTTCACGCCACAGGACATACCTGTATTTAAGCGGGGCATTTGCTCTATTCATAATAGCCCTTCCGCGATTTGCAATGGTGTGGAATGCCACCTCCGCCAAGTGGTTTCTCTGAGGTGTATCTCTGCCAGTATACTCAAAATTAAGGTTTATCTTCCAATCAGAACTTTTGAGTCTTTTCTCCTAACCAAGATTTTCACCTGCGTCATCGCACCTAATTACTTTTATATCTTTTCCAGATTTAAGCCATTTATTGATTGTCTCACATGTGGGTTCAATCATCTCACTCTTGCTCTCAAAGAAATCAGAGAATTCAATTTGTGTAGCTTCATCTACCATGATTCTCCACTAAGGTTTAGTAGTATTTTCAAGTTCTTGGAATTCCATATTCCTTACAGAACTGAAATCCAAATACACACGCCCACTACCCAAGACTTTTGGAGACTTTCCAGGTTTTACAACAATGTTCTTCTGACGGGCTTTGCCCTCAGTGCAAGACTCACATACCACTCCATTGTCAGTAAGTACCCAACCAAGCTGAGATGCAATTGTTTTGTAGCTTGATTCCCAATGTGCCCCAATTTATCATGGGCTTCATTTAAAGTCAGTCTTGGGCTAGCTGTTGCACTTGCTATACCACAAAAATTCATTAGATGCTGAACTTTCACTCCATACAATACCCCTTTTGCTGTAGGTATCTTAACATTAAACCCAATTTTCATTTTGTCCTTCTTTATAATAATCTCATCAGCTGTGTCTTCCATACTCCATTCTTTTTTAAGCATTTGAGTGATGCTAAAAAGATTTAATTGACCATTTTTCAAAAGAAATGCATTACGCCTTGAATTCTCACAAGTTTCTCTCCTTCTGCAGACTTTACCACTCCTTCAACATCACCAGTCACTCCGGCTCTCTCCTGATTACCATTCCCCATGGTGATCACATCTTCAACAGACTGTGTCTTGATGTTGCTAAGTATATTCTCATGTGGAGTCATGTGCTCTGTAGCTGCCGTGTCTGCTATCCATAGCTCTCGATCTTTAAGTCCATATTTATCCGTGGTGCTAAGAAGATATTATATTCATCCATATTCTTCTTATCAACACACCTACTGCACCTATGGACCAACACTCTTTTGCCAAATGACCTCTTTTACCACACTTCAGGCGCTTCTTGAAGGTCTTCTTAGTTTTTGGTGCATCATTCTCGCTGTTTGATCTCCCTGGACACTTATTTGCTCTGTGGCCATGCTTACCACCGTGAAAGCACTTGCGATTAAAGGCTGCAAGCAAAACTTCTCCATCATCAAACTTTTTACTAACATTTTTACAGTTAATCTGTCTCCAATGCTGACACATAATAATCTCCAGGTCCATCAAGGTAAGCTAACTGCTTTGCTCTGCAGTTAAAATTGACTGATACTCATCTGGAGCTACATCAAGTACTACTGCAATTAGATCAGCCTCATCTAGCTTCATTCCTGGGGCCAGATACTGGTCTTCAATGGATGCAAGCATTTCAAACAGCAATGATGGATTGCTACCCCTCCTCATTGTTATTTGATTCAGTTTCTGATGCATCTCAACCTTTGATATTGTGTCAACAGGTCTGTACCTCTTCATGAGATTACTGAGAACAAGACAACCCGGTCCTTCAGGCCACTCTCTTGTGATGGATCTGCTCATCATCCCCATAACTCTTTCCTTACTGAATGCCATTGTAAAACAGGATATTGCAAGACTGTTCTTCTGTTTTGCCAATCCCTGCCTTCTACCTTCCTCAGTACTGTAATCAATGCTGGAATCTTGACTATCTGGCATGTTGGGATCAATGCTTTCCTGGATAGCTTTGGCAAACCCAAAAACACAGCAAATTCCTTGAACTTCTTCCACCACAACTGAAAATGATTTGCATCTCCATCAAAACTTGGGATGCTACCATGATTTACACGAATCATGTCATTGTCCATTTTGTTCTATACAGTAACTTACTTGGCTTCAGCTTTTCTTGCAACTAGGTTTTCTTCAATAAATGCTTAAGTATGCTAGAAATCTCTAGTTGTTTACAGATTATTTCAATCTAGGAATTTTAATGTCTACCTAAAATTCTGTTTTTCTCTCTCTTCCATCACGGTTCACTAATTTCCATACAATTATCATTCGCATTCGCATTCTCATACGCATTTGCGTTCTCATACGCACTCGCGTCAATCTCCAATCACGCTTCAATAAATTCTAGGGTTAATGGTCATTCCTATGTCAATAATATCACAATATTCAACAGGCTATCCGGACTGGGATGCCAACATTTCGCTATCAAGTCACCGAGATCTGAAAATTTAACTTACTTCAAATCCGGCCTCCTTTTCTCCGTGACGACCCATTGATAGTATTGTTTGATATGAAACATTTCCTCAAAAGTTTCTTTCAGGGAACATATTTTCCAAAGAAGAAAACCAAATTTTGATTGGATTAATAAAATATGAAAACAAAGAAATGAGTGAGTACATCAAACAAACCTAGGAATGGATGCGTACACATTTTGAAATCTTTGTGTACATACAAGACATATAATGACTTACGAGTATACATCGACTTTCAATCCATAGGATTTGCCTTCACCAATTTCATTGGCCATATATCTAGGTGTACCAGTAAATCCCGTATACCTCCTCACCTTAAAACTGTCCACAATTCCCTGGTGGGCCTGGTGTGCCATTTGATTCTGACATTTCTTTTATTATTAGACAGGACTGAAGCACCTGATACATTGTGGTTTTTGGCACAAGACTACTTCGCGCATGTTCATAATCTAAGTGCAAACCGTCAAATCAAATGGAAAATACCAGAACAAGTTTCAAGGTGGGGGACACCAGACATTTCCCATATCTTGATGTTCTATTGGTTTGAACCTGTTCTGTATTTAGATCCTGTGTCCAAATTCCCAGAAACAACTGAAAGGCCAGGATACTTTGGATTGGAATGCAAGGGAGTGTGAATCTTCATGCCTGCAATGGAATTGATGGCACTCTTGCTTTATCGTATTTTGTTGCAAAATTCTCTATTGACTTGATTGGACTATAAAGCTGAAAAAGAGAAATCCAAAGGTGATTCCACCCAGAGGTTGTTATTACTAAAGCTAAATTGAAGTAAAGGTCTAACCGTCTCTTTGACTTAGTTAGCCTTGAAAATTATCTCACTATCTCTAATGGATGACCCTAATAAAATCTATAATTTTCTTAAGTGTAAGAGACAAGCTTATTGCATGTACAAGTGATCACAACCAACAAGCTTTAATGATTAATACATACTTCAAAACGTAGCTCAGAACAAGAGGTTAATGACTGCTAACTAGATGGACAAAGTTGCTTTCACCAAAAGATTATAAGAGATAAGCTCATTTCAGTCTCATGAATTGACCGCAATTAGAATTTCAAAACATAATCTTGAGAATAAGCTAGAGAGGGTCTGGAGAAACGAAAATTGTGCAAGTGTCCCTCTGCTGTATCACACCTATTTTACAAGCACGTTTAATGCAACAACATACTCCTGTACACTCAACAACATTCCTGGTTTCTGGTGGATTCCATCCGCTTTGATTCTGATTGTTTGACTCTGATACTGGGATGCTAAGTTGCTCTGAACCATAAAAGCAAAATAGAAATGGTTCATGGGTATGCCAATACCTTTCAACCAGTGTAAAAAGCTACTCAGTGGGGCAGCTTTGATTTCAAGATTCAGGTTGATGGTCATCTGCAAGCCATAACAGCTAGTGCTCTTGCCATCCAAGATGAATGCATCCAATGCATTGAATGTCTCTGACGTCGGCTGGTTGTATGTCAAGCCTAGAGGAAGTTGAAGAATCTCATCAAGAGTCGAGAATCGTGCGATTGGCATATCTTCCGGAATGATCAAATCAAGGTGCTCCTTTGAAGACAACAAATGGAATTGTAGGATTCCTTGTTTGTGTAGATGAAGCCATCTATGGCAGAGCATCTCGTAAATCTTACCTCGAACTCTTGATGAAAATCCTGAGTCATCCTTGGCGTGTGTGATTGCAAATTTAGATATTTCGTTTATTCTTTCTATATCCGCATTCAAAATGATTCTTTTGCTATGCTCCTTGACATGTCCGAACCTTCTGCTCACGATCCTCGTGATGCTGACTCTCCCATCTCTTCTGTTGCGGGGATTTGCATGGAACAACTCACCGCGTTGGTACTCTCGCAAGCTGACCAAATGAGGATGCTAGTTACAAGCATTGAAACCATGCAAGAATGCTTTGTTCAGATGACAATGACTTAACCTGGAAGAGTAGGTAAGTAAAAATGATAAAGATGTAGAGATTAGAAATAAAAATTATAGCACAAGGATATTAACTCTAGAACTAAACCATCTCTTGAAAGGCTAACCTTCTCTTATTGAAAAGGTTGCTTCTCTTGAAGTTTATCCAAGAGTCTTGTGACTAGTTAGTTTAACTAACTATTTGTCTTTAACAAGATTAGTCTTGTGTCCTAGTCTTGATAGGATTCATTTTATGTCATTCGCTTCCTCTAACGGTGCCATTGCGTACGGAACGCATCTGCGTATAGATACGCGCTGTACGTAGATACCTTTTTGTATCTTAAGGGTGCTGTTGGAATAAACTTGCACTACTTGGTACGGTCCGTCCCTTTTGGGCTTAACTTCCTTTGAAGTATTCCTCTGTAAAGTAATACTTGATCATTGACCTTGTATTCATGTTTAACTCTTTTAGAGATTTTTGTGTGTATTGGCATCTGAGGCCTCTTGTTCACGTTTTTTGATTTCTTTACACTCAGTAGTAAAAGATAAATCAAACTGCATGTCTCTTCCAAAAACAATTTGTGCTGGTGTAGCATTTAGTACAGTGTGTACTGTAGAGCATATAGCCCAGGTGCAATTAGCGAAAATTTGCAACCATGGATCTTGATAATCAAAATCATGATCTTCAAGTTCATAAGAACGTAACATGTTCCCTAAGGTTTGGTGAACACGTTCAACAAAATTAGCTTGAGGGTTCTTAACAGTTGTAGGTACTGATTTTACCCCATAGAATTGTAAGAGTTCTTGAAAATCTTTACCAAGAAATTCATTTCAATCGTCACTAATCCACCTCTTTGTGCGTGGATAACGACAAAACCATGTTTGGTCTAATATTTTTGCTGTTGCTTTGGCTGTTTTATCCTTGATTTCAGCTACTTCAAACCAACCAGTTGCTGGATCACACATTGTGAGCGCATGTAAGGAAAGTTCCTTTTCATGTTTTGTTGTAACTGTGTATGGTCTTCTGCTGTTGGTGACTTGTTCTTGTTGTTGTGTGTGTTCTTCATTATGGTTGTTATGATTACTTTCTTCTTCCACTTCTTAAGTTGATTCCTTTGTGATAGTACTCCTGCCCGTGTCTCCTGGAGTGTGTTTGTAGGCCTGCATGATACGCTGTTGCTTTTGTTGTGTTTGGTTGAGTCATTTGCGTTTGCGGTGCCTCCCTTCATGGGACTCAGTCTTCTTGCTGGGTAAATTGAAAGAAGGAGGGGCTGGGTTTCCCACTTGGAGAAGGATGGTCTATAGGAGGGTTTGAAAACGATCCATCTTGTTGACATATTGGAGCATTTCCTCCTGGTATCGCTTGATTTCCGATCAAACGATTTCGACTTCTGAAGTTGCAGTCACAGTAGATGGTTCAGAAACTTCAGAGGGTGTGGCTGGGGTTGGAATAGGAGTAACATCCAGGTGAGGTAGAATGGTTATCTCCTCAATTTCAAAGCTCATAATCGAGGAGATGCTTTGGGAGGAGTATGAATCTCTGCTGCTTGACATGTTGTCTCTTGCAAGATATGCAACTTCTGGGTTGATGTCAAATAGTCTTTTGTCCTCTGGGTCTAATGTAGCACTCAGGTTCTGAAGTTCTACCTTTATCCGGGCTCTAACTTGATCATATTGGGATTTGGGAATTAGGATTGGCATAGTGTGGTTGATGGGGTTGTGAGTGATATGCTGGATATGGAGTGACGCTTTAAGGGCTCCTTCAAGGTTTAAAAAATGCGCCTTCAGATACGCTGTTGATGAGGATTATCCATGTGTTTTTGTTCTTGGAAGTGACATGCTTTAATGCTTTATGGTACGCTGGTTCATTTGTGTGACAAAGTTGAAAGGGGACAAAATCTCCTGGCGGTACCAAAGATTTGATGGAATCCATCATGACTTTTACATCCTGGGACTTGATCTCTAAACCAAACACTCTTGTCCTGTAGTGGAACTGGCCTTCAATTACTTTCATTGGGATGGTTTGGAGTCGAAACAGGGTAACTTTAAGTCTCTTAGTCATGTTTTTGAGGCTTTGATTTACAATTTTGGTGGTATATTTGGCGTCCATACAGGAAGGAAATACTTGAGTGAATCCATTACTTTCCTGCCTTTCTTGAGGTTTCTTTCAGATGTAATGCCATGGCTTAGATGAATGATGACAACCTTTGACTGACGGTCATCATGGTTACCAGTGTACTTATACTTGAGGTTGAAGTGATTCTTGTGAAATGCTTCATTGGTGAGATCAACCATTGTAGACTCCTTGAGGGCTTCTCCACGCTGTTTAGGACATTGATATCAGTGTCATTGGTGGATAGGATCATCTGGAGAAGCATGATATGAAGAACATGATCTTCCCTGGAAGGTGTCTTAGGATAAGAGATCTAAATTTTAATCTCATCATTAGTTTTTTGACGCTTAGGAGTATGCCTGTTGGGTGGTGTATCAACTGACCAATCGTCCTCGAGTTTAGATATGGTGCTGGACATCGGGGCTGTTCTCGGTGAAAAAAGTTGCTTGCTTAGGGTTAAGGTTTTCGAATTCCTAATTCAGAAATTGTACAAGGAGCTTGTCCTTCATCAGGCCAATCAGTAGATTTTCATTGTTCATGAATGTTCTGATACGTTCATGGAAGTTGCTGATGTTGTGTTCTGCTAGTGTTATGATGGTAGGGAAGTCACGCAGCTAAAGGCGCTTAAATAAGCAGTGAAAGGTGAATCAATGAATATGTTTTGGAGGATGGATCTGAAGAAGGATACAATATCTGCAAACTCTTGCCAGTAAATTAAGATGATGTAGTCACAACAGTAGTTGCATAACTTGGTTCACTACTTAGGTCCAATGGAAGCATGGAGGCAGCAGAAGGGGACTGTTCTATTTTGCTTAGGACGCCCCTTGGGCACAAAGGTAGGCCATCAATCTTTTACAATATTCTCTAGGTTATCCATTGACATTGCTATTTACCAATCAACATCTACCAACCCTTGTAAAACTCTGACCTTGTCAAAAGTAATTACTAAAACCATAGATTGGCACTCATTAAAAGGTTCATCAAAACAAAGAGTCATTAAATGCATAGGTGAACAACCAAAACGGTCTTCTGACTAGGTCTGGACATTTTTTGACTCAAACCTGCATGTAACCAAATAGTTATGCTAGGTGAACAGCAATTGTACTGTATGTCACATACTTAATTTGTCATGGTTTCTACTTTCAAAAACTCCTAGGGCATCTCTAGGAGAGAAACCTTATGTGCAAGCGCTTGTGATAATGTTTTCTCAACTAATTGAAACGCTGAAGGACAACTTGAAAAACTGTACATGTGCATTGTTGGTTAATCAGAGCTGTCTGGATTTATAATACCATCTCGATTTTTCTTTTTTTTTCTATCTCAAAAACCAGAGATCATGATGACTCAAACTCAAAAAGATGTTTAATCAAATTTTCCTAAATTCACGACTGAAATTTTATGTGTGCCTTTAACTAATTTGCCTTTTATGAAAATTAAAACGTTGCATCCTCAATTCTATCACATAATTAATGGGGAAAAAACTAAGTCTTGATGAATTTGATGCCGAAAACAAGCAGTTTGATGAAGACTACATTTTAGGTCCGTTTGCTAAGCAATTTCTTCATATTTTGAAGTCTTTTTTACATATGAAAGGGTTGCTTAAATCAAGAATATCTGTGGAACAAAAATAAAGGAATCACTAACTAATGTGTTTGCTTTGGTTTTTGATCGCTGGAGTACCCACTTTTTTATTGGATTTGCAACATGGCCTGATATCTAGCAAGCCTCTGGATACTCTCAAGTCATGCTATCATTTGTTCCACTATCAGATGATAAACATCTAGATGCTCAATCTCACAAAAAGTTCATGCATGGGATTCTCAACTTTTATGGAAAAGATTATTCAAATGTTGCTTGTACTATTGGAGATAACTGCTCCACAAATTGAAGCCTTACAAAGATGGGAAGTTTATTCTTTGTTGGATGTGCTAACCATAGACTGAACCTGAGGGTGAAGGCTATTTTGTCATCATTTCCCCTATTAATTGATATATTATTGGCTACATGTGCTATTTGCGGACAATTAAAGGGCAAGCTGCATTTCGTAATCACGCACATTTATTGCCACTTTTATGCCTTGCAACTTGCTGGTTATCAACAAGAGAAATAATATGTAGGTACTTTGAACTGCTCAAAATTGAATCAGTTTCAAATATTGTACCAGGTGAGCTTCAGTTGTCTCCAGCAGAAGACTGGTCTTGTATTACACTTCTAAAAATTCTGGATGACCTCAATACCATAACAAAGACATTCCAGGATGAAGATTTAGTCAAGCTCAATGAAGCAGAAAAAATATTGATATAAGATTCTTTTGTCCTACAAGCAACATCAGTGAACGGCAATTTACTGTTTCTGGATTTGCGTATACTAAAAATTACCAACACAGCAGTCTTCCAGCATGAAATATGACTTATTCCACAATTAAGTCATTCTGTGATTCAACAAAATGAGGAATTATATAATAATTTATTCTTAAATGTGTAATGCTAGAATAGATTTTTGAATTACTATTTCAGAGGGCCTGCGTTTCACGCGCTGAATGACCTAGAGTAAGTAGGACACTCTCTACGGGAATGCTGAGGGGATGTTTTTATTGCTAGATACAATCATCGTGGCTTCCACTTCCACAGATAATTAATTTCAGAAAACAAACTTCGTATTTCCTCACCGCTAATCAAGTCCACAACACGAACGTAGGTAAATGGCTGTAGAATAACTTGTGAATTGTAGCATGAACACAAATTTAAGCAACAAAATTGAAAAGAAGGAGAAGAAGAAGCAATGCTGAAAACCACCACGTGGTCCAAAAGCCATACCCTGGTCGGGTAGCATAACTTTTCCCTTCCTGCGATGTCAAAACTGATCCATCATAGGACAAGGAAAAGGAATGGACGACTCTTGACTTGTCTTTGGCATTCCCCGACAGCAAAAGTGACGAATTCCAAACATTAGGCTTTCCGTCGTAGAGAGCATACTCTCCATTTCCTGATTTACAGCACAGTCCATCTCCTGATGCATCAAATATAACTAGTTGAAAGTTTCTCGTCGAACCTTTGGGTATGTCCTCAATTGGTATTGATTCAGTCACAGACTTGCTGGCCAGAAATGAGGAGTAACTAAGCTGCGGTCCAAAGCCAACCATCTTCCATTGAGACGAGGATATACCTCGAGTGGAGGCAGTGGCGTCCTCCTCCTGCCTCAAAACCCATGAGATATCTTCAGGGCGCTCATCGAATTTCAAGACCAGTGTTAGAATTCGGGGATTGGAATACGATGCTTGGTCGTCAGATAGTTCGGCTAGAAAGTGAATCGCCATACTGTCGGTGTAATTTCCTTTTTGTTTTGCCACAACCTCGTTGTCCTGTCCCAAAGTTATTTCAACTAAGCCTTCACCGTTGGTACAACAAATACCATCACTGCTGACGTCTTGAATTGTAAATCGATAAAATCCTCCCTTGGAAATCAAAAATTCATGAGAAATAGTTGTCAAGGAAACTGTATAAAAACTAACTGGTAGTAATGCAACAGTTACTAACTCATCCAAGTCAAGTCGTTCCAATCGCCAGAAAATTTCCTTTGGATTGGAATCTGTTTGAACCTTCAACGTCATGAGAAAGTCTCCCGGAGGGACAAAGTAGGTTGTTTGAGAGGGCTGAAATCCAAAGCTGTAACCTACAAGACCATTCCAAGTTTCTAATCCGAAAATTTCAGAAGTAACCATGCCATTTCCTGAGTGATCTATGATTTCGAATTCATAGAAACTAGTTCCAGGCTCCAGTTCCATAAACTCTTGAATACGATTCGTACTTTGATAAGAACCAATGGGTTTCGATAATAACTCCTTGCCGTGTGAATCTCTTAGGCTCCAACCAATGTCTTCTGAACTGGAACCAGGAATGATTGTGATTTTGGCTTTCGTTTGAATGCTTGTAACATTATTTACATGGGTCTCGTCATCTACACTTCCTTCATCAACAAGAAAGCTCGTTGTTTCACGACTCAAACCAATTCCAGTGCCTTCCACTAAAACATTTCCATTTTCCACTCTACCTTTGAATAGGCGATAGTATCCTCTGCCGTAATCACAACAAATTCCATCGGCGAACAAATCAAGAAAATGAAACTTATAATATCCAGCCGAAGGTAAGAAAATAGATTCCTGAACGAGTAGGCCACTGGAGGAATTGTCGTAGGATCCACTTAGTTTAAATGCCACAATTTCTTCAACTTTCTCCTCAGAGTCATTAAGGTATGTCAGAATCCAACCTACATCCTCAGGAAACTTGTCAAAAAGAATCTCCAATACTAGTTCTAGGTCAGATGATGAGTTATTCTTTGGCATCATTTCTGTTACCTTCGTTTCGCTTGCATAAAATGTGGCATCCATACCAATTTGAAATTTTCCATCATTGGTGTAAACGACAGAATTTCCAACTAATATTTGGTAACCACCTTCTCCATATGTACAACAAAGACCATCTCTATTAATATCAAAAATGACAAAGGAATAAAGCTGATCCGGTAATAGAGTGATAGCTTCCTCTACAAGAGCAAAGGGAGTCTTGTAAACTCCGGGCATTCGTTGAGCTACCCTCACCACGGGATCCGAGATCAAATCTAGGTACCATCCAATATCCTTAGGAAAGCGATCCATTCGAATTTGAATCGTTCCAGTTAGTGAGTCACCGTCCACTGACGGAGCCTGTGAAGGAACTGCAGTGGCATTGAAGGCATCGTCGCTATCCAACTGATCATCATTCAGAGTTTCGTTCTTACATTGGAAGTATTCTGGAGGGGATACCGAGTGCTGACACACCATGGATGTCATCCAACCTTGATCGAAGGAAGTTCGCGAATAAACACCGGGGAAGTTTTCTTGTGCACATCCATATCCCCAACTGACAACTCCAACTTGTAAATCAGATCCATCCGATGCTTCCACGATCAAGGGTCCACCCGAATCTCCCTGACAAGCATCCTTTCCAGATGCATAGGCACACACCATATCCTCAGTGATTTGTCCCTGATAACTGGTCCAGGGAAAAAATGGAATTGAAGATTGTTCACAATCGCTATTCTTCAATATTTGCACACTTGCTTCAAGTAAGGTTGGTGATGCCGAATCATCCTCGCCAGATCTTGTCAATCCCCAACCCATAATGGTGGCATATTGATCGGGACTCGGTATGTTCGGATCAAAGTTAACTTGAATTGGTGTATAGGTACTTGGGGAAGATAATATCATGATCAATTGATCATATCGAACAGACACATCATCCAAATACCATGGATGCGGAAATTCTGTTTTAACTTGAATCGTTTCAAAGGACGAGGAAGTGTCAGACTTGTCCTCTCTTCCAATTTCGACGTATACTTCTCCCTGTTTGCCACAATGTGCCGCTGTCAATACAACGTCTGGACTAATAAGTGACCCTACAGAGGGGAGAAATGTGTGCCCAAGTTAGTCATTGAGTAAGGTTTGCAGCATTGTTATTGATTATGTTACTGCTATTGCTCGTACGCACCTCCACAAAAGGCGACGGAGTTTCGAGTAAGACTAACTACAAAGGGATATCTCCCAGACTGCGCCTGTTCTCCACCGACGATTCGAGGTTGGACCACCGACTCGTCAAATATAGATCTTGAAAGCGATTCTGAGGAAACGACAATACCAAAAAGGAGAAGAGAAGGTGAATGTGTTATTATCAGCCTACATATGTGGAAGAATAGTCCATTTGTCTTAGCAACAATACTATGTATCATTATCGACATGAATGAAGCTCCGATGAGCCAATCTTTATAGGAACCATGTATGACAAAGGGGGTCTTGTATATTTTCACGAAAGCTTCGAGACTGCACCATGTACAGGTTTGGAACGATTGAATAACGGCTGTTGAAAATTGGCTAACTTTGAGCAAAATCAATATGCAAATACTGTAAAGTCTGGATAAAAGCAGTGGACGTTTTGACATAACAACGTCACAATGATTGTATTATTAGATAAGATTCGTGCTTCATGCTTTAATTCGCGACATGGTGCCATTCTCTACAACTCATGCATATATCTAGTAACAGCATACATTTTCATCTATAGGGAAGAATTTCATGTTTATACTTTGCAGTATTGTCAGCTTAATGACAAAATAAAACGAGTCTGTTACAATGGCTTGTTGAATGGACGCTGTTAAATTGGAATCTATGAAACATGCATCCAAGTCCGACGTTTTCTTACTACTTGAACTATTAGCCACATTAGATGATAAAAAATCGTTCGAACCAAAATAGTAGCAATCCCCTTGTGTTCTGTAGGGAAAAATTGAACCCTTCCCAAGGTTAGAAATCAACTTGAAACCTTTTAATTGCAGCATGCTGTATTGCATCATTGTCCCATGTATTGACCAGACGAACCCTATTTTTTTCTCTCTGGCATATATGACAACAAAAGGACACTAATGCCCAAAGGATTAACAATTGTAACTTGAAAAATTCCCTATATTTTCTAAATAAGTGCTCAGTTTATTCCAAAGTAGAACAAATTAGGAATGTTAAATCGATCTCGGTTGAGAAATGTATATAATATTCAAGATCGCGTTCCAGGTTTCCGTTAATAATTCTGGAGAATTCGTAGCAATAAATGTTATTTACCGGTACAGTTGTACAGTTTGGATCCATAAAGATACCAATCAAACCGATGACCAAAACAATTTTGATAACTGGTGGTAACCGCGGTCTTGGATTGGCCCTCGTTCGATGCTTTGTGAATGCTCCCTCTGATACAGGTGCTTGGAATGTTGTGACGACAGCACGTCGAATTGAATCAATTCCTGCTGATGTCCTTGAAGCTCAAAATGTTACAGTATATCCATTGGATTTGCAGAATTCTACTAGTGTGGATTCTCTCGTTCAACTTCTTGTAGGAACAACAACAGCAATATCAACAGCCAAATTAAATGTCATTATTCATAATGCTGGTTTCAATCCAAAGGATGTGAAAGAAGGAGACTTCTTTGAGTCAACATTTTATGCCAAGTGCTTTTCGGCACGGAGTGTTGCCGAGTGTTGTTACATTAATGCTCTTCATCCCATGGAATTGACTGGCAAGCTTTTGGCTGGCAATTGCCTTGCTGAAGACTGTATGGTGTTGGGAATATCCAGTTGGTTGGGTTCGATTACCAATAAGAATTTTGCCGGCCATTATGGATACGCCGGTAGTAAGGCTCTATTT
>CAAAJI010000647.1:0-27246 GCA_900642245.1 Fragilaria radians | reverse complement strand
GAGTTACTCTATCGTTAATCTTGATATCAGGGAGCTGAAGTGATCAACGAAACTATGATTCACGTTTCTGCAAATGTCATGTCGTGGACAACGTTTAAAAGTTTAACTTGGAGTTGCTAGCGATTTCCTATCATGCTTTTGCTTTTGTTCTTCGATACTAGTATCGATCGACCTTCCGTTGCTAGTGTTAACTTAGGGACAATTTAACGGTAATCCATCAATACCAAAACAGAATACTTGTTGACAAAGGTCAGTAATTTTATCAACCGAATTAATCCACTGTCAGTAACAGTAACGAACAGGCGTATGAGTCGTGGCTGAACTACGCTTGGTTTAGAGAAGGTAAGTGATATTATAGAATAACGCTTTTGATATTATAGAGATTAAAGCTAAAGCTTAATATCAACATCAAGTACGTTGTACTATCTCATCTCATTGATCTTCAGTCTACTGAAGGGTGTTCATGTAGAAATAGGGAATTTGTAGGACAGCCTAGAAATAGACCATTTATAGGGAAGCCTATGACATAGTCTCCCCAACATCCATAGGGACTGTAAAGGGAGCAAGAAATGGGGTTAAACAGCAAATATTGATAGTTTCTGCAATAGAGATGCAGTGAATGACTACAGTGCCGTTGAAGTTCAATTTAACAAATCTATAAGGACCACCGGTAGGGTGTGCTAACTTAGGCAAGAGAGGTTTATTGAGCTGAGTAAGGACTAAGTCACCAGCAGCATAAGAATGGGCAATGTGGGATTGATTCTCTGTGGCAATGTCAATTTGAGATTGACAGAGCTTGCGAGCTACAATAATGGACCAAATTGGCATAAAGAAGAACCAATTTTCCAAACACAAGTTGGCAAGTTGCAATCTGAAGGGTGGTATGCAAGTACCACAAATGGCAAATGTCACTGCTGGAAGAAGTTCAAACCAGAGTGATTCACAAAGTTTGCTATTACAAATCATGTTGCCAATAACTTGATGAATTCGTTCAAGAATGCAGTTAGCCTGTAGCTTTTGAACTGTAGTCAAGCTTGGTACAATACCATAGGAAGAGAGAGGCTCTTAGAATTCTTGGCATGTGAAGGTACTGCCTTGATCATAGATACACTTCTATGGGCGAGAAAATCTACACACAGCCAATGAGAATCAAATGCCATACATGTTGTTGCTGAACTAGGGTATGAAAACAGCTCAACCCAAGAGGTTGCTGAGTCAATGACAGATAATGCATAGTATTTGGTATCATTTGGGTGATCAGATTCAGAGTAAGGGCAAATGTGATCAATATGTACTGCAAACAATCACAGTAAATGGGATTTTTGTTGGTAGTTTACCGTATTTTTTGTTTGCATGCTTAAACATTTGACACATACCACACTCGTGGACATATTTCTCAATGGAAGTTTGCATCTTGGGCCAAACCATAAGTTATTGAATGGTTTGAAGAGTTTGTGTCATACCCGGTATTTTAGATTATCATGGTAACATTTTATGACTCATTGCTGAAGTCCAACTGGAATAACCATTGTTTCTGAATTGGCTTGAAAAACAAGGGGGGGGGGGTGCTGAACAAACTTTATAGAAATTTCCTTGTCCTCCAGCTGATATTTGGAAGTAATGACAAAGGAAACTGGAAAGCCATCCAAAACTGAACTGCAGCAAATAGCTCCACTGTGGGACATGATAATGAGCGTGGTGGATCAAATATCTCAAGCAAAGGACAATGACAAATTCTTGTGATATACATATATCACAATATTTTGACCCTTGCAATTCCTTCTTATATACTGGCTCCACAATTGCCCGTACTTTTTCACCTGTGGCTGAATTCCACTCAGCGTCAAGTTGTAGCCCAGGTATTCTGTTTCATAAGAATTGGATTTATGGAAGATCTAGTACTTTGATGTTTCTTTTTCATGAGCCTTGTTACTTCCTTTTCCATGTTCTCTGCCTTTAGTTTGGACCTTATTGCCTCATATTTTTTTAATCTCTAATAGTTTTAAACGATGATTTTCTCATCTTTGAATTGGGATCTTCAAGTCTGGTGAAGTATCCCGTGAGTTCTGCAATGGTTTACAAGTTTTATTAGCATTTTCAGACTTGGTTTGCCAATGCACTAATGCATTTTCTTTGTTTGTGTCACGAATCTAAGAGGTTGAGAGAGGGGTTATGCTGTCTAGTAGAAAGGCTAGGTGGTTGTTCAGTACCTGTAACCTATTGATGTACTGGTTTATGGTAAGGTTTTCTGGTCTTTGGATGAATTTTTGTATTAGCCTCCTCAGGGCGTAGTATGAAAAACTCTGCTGTCATTGCATCAAATCAGGCAAAGGCGTGTGGAGTAGTCTGAGCTTCAAATCTTGAAAGGGCTGTTCCTTCTGGCAAGATCCAAAGGTTTCTGAAGATGATGGGACCAACTCCTGATCCCTGTTGCCATGCTTTCATTCTTGACAATGACTTAAATGATTGAAGGAATTTAAGCCAATCCTCGGGCCTATCTTGCAGTGTCTTCATCATCCGGTAGATCCGATCATCAAATCAAGTATGCTGCATACTGATTCTTTGCTTTCATGTCAAGGGCACTGGTTGATTTGGCAAATGAAAGTGTTGCCATAACCTGGTAAAGCTCAAGCTGAAAGAAGAAGAAAGTCTCATAGACTACACCAAATGATTCAAATCAGCAAAATAATCACAAGTTGGTGAACCAATCAGATTGACTAATATTATTTTGACAAGAGGAACAAAAAGACACAAGAAATGAATGAGAAACAAGCCTATTTGCAATTCATTACTTATTTGTATCTCAGAAATACTGATAGCCCTACTCAACAGATTGTCAAATCATCATTTTTTGGAACAAGACCAATACCCAAAGACCATTGTTGATGCCAACCACATAATAAGCAACCATTGGTTTGATCCACATTATCTGGATATTACAAAAAAGAAATAGATAAGGAGAAAAAGCAGGAAAGATGACTCAAAATCGAGAACAAGAAATTCCCCCACAACCGTCTTTGCACAAAAGGAAGGACTAGGTTTGCTGCAGAAAGAGAGGCCATAAATTTCCTGCATGCAGATCTGAACTACTACATGTTCAAAGTGATATTACCACTAGTGGTGACTGAAAGGACTGAGAACAATTCACACTCTACGTCATTAATCCTGACAAATGAAATAACAGAAAGCCCTCCATTCCATTGGACTGGAGCTCAGATAAGCAGGAGTGGATTTCCAGCAGCCAAGACAACAGAAAAATTGAAAAATTGCAATTTTCTACACTGTCAACCAGCTGTTGATCCAATCTGCAACCCTGCCTTGGAAAAAGACATTTCTAAGGGATTTGAGAAGCCTGCAACACCAGAAAATGCAGGAAAGCTACTAACCAACACTTTAGCTTTTGTATGAGGCTATGGAAAAAGTTTGTAAGAGAAGGAAGCAATAACAAATCTTTTCAATTTTAAAAGGATTGAAAATAGGTATCAGATAAATCATAATTTAAAAAAGAAAGAGCATTTATAGTACACAACAAGAATGGCCTTTAAATTTGGACCGGAAAGTCTCTACTATTCCAAGTCAAACACGACAATAGTCACGCTAGCTGATGAGAAAAAAGAGTGTCTTCACTGATAGGCAAGTTGAAAGAAAGAAGAATGCTTGACATTTTTTCATGCATTGAAATGTCCCACAATTAAAGGTCTTAAGGCCATAAATTGGATGAATACAATAGCTAATTGTCATGTAAAAATCCCAGTTGTGGATGTAGCAGAGAAGTTCTTTGGAAAAGACATTGCCACCATCAAAGGCAAAACTCCTGGATGGCAAGGCAAGATATTGTGCAGTTAAAAGCCACAACAAGAGTACATGGATAATCTAAAGGGCTCCAGTCCAAACACTGAATCAGCAATATTGACTGCATTGATTTACAAAATTAAGCAGTACGTAATGTATCAAATGTGTTTATACAGATGAAAGTCAACAAAAGATGAAGACGAGAATAGAACAACAATAAGTAATGATTGCTGTATTATGCAATTGGATTTATGTGTAAACAAAGATTTGAATTTATTATCAGCCTTTGGAATCCATCACTTGCAAACATTTAATTGGAAGGAAATCAGTTGACTGGTTACTGGAATATGCATGTTTCATGTCATGTGGATGATGTCATGATGAAACCAGTGGCCGAAATGAAGGTCACTGATCGAAGTAATCGATAATTCAGTGGATGAGATAAGCAACAAGGATTAATTTTCTTTGAGAAGGCACGTTCAACAATCATCATGTCAAATTCATTAGAAAATCCTCCTCCATTGAAAGACCGCACCAAGATGAAGCGTAAACGGAAATTTGTTAGCAGTCAAGATCTTGAAGTCAAGAGCAATATGACCAATAAAAGTCCCAAACAAAAATGTAACAGAAGTATGACGACAACAACATCTGACCCTACCAAGGAAACAAGTCCTAGAACCAAATTATTTCCTCTCACTGGATGGACATTGGCCGTATCGACTGCAATTCATGATCCAAACAATCAACTAATTGATGATAATGTCAATCACAAGAATCCTACTGCAATCAACCAAGACAACGATACATCCAAATCCACAGTAATATCTCCAACATACCAGGAATTGGCACGCATTGGTCGTGATTTGGGTGCTCAAATATCTGGACAAGTTCATCGTCGAGTATCAGCACTTATTTGTGGATCATCATGTTGTGAAACACAACGTATCCGAAAAGCCCGTAAATTAGGTATACCCATCCTTCGAGCGGAATGGTTATATGATTGTCAACAAAGTGACGTTTGTCGTCCATGGCAAGACTATGTTATGAATACTTCTATATCATCAACGACAACGATAAATACGACATGGAACCTTTCAACAAAGTCAACAATTGAAACTCAGGACGAAAGTTTGGAACAGAAACATGACATATCAACATCCAATTTGACAGTTGTCGTAAATAATGATACGATAACTACAGAAGACCAGGAAAACTTAACGAATGCTACAGGTTGGACTAACGCAGAATCCTTGGGGTGTTGCTGCGCCTGTCATGAAACGGGAATCAACGAAGATACATGTCCATGGTGTACGGAATGTCGAGTATAGGAATAATAGTACTTTTTTCCTTGTAAATCTAAAAGCGATTGTTGAAACAACAAAGGAGAGCAGATGATTATTTTTCCAGAAAACCTGCAAGAGCATTGAGAATCTCGGGTGTATATTTAGTGCCTTAATTCTAGGATTACCGCTTCTTTCCGGATCCCAAAAACGGAGATCGCCCTCCGATGAATGATGAGTTGGTTCGTTTGTTGATGAGCTTTCGATTTTCAAAGGCGGTATCTGATTCAGCATCATCCAATTCTTGCTCAAGGGCAGCATATTCGCTTTACGAATCCTACCCCCAAGGAATACCATTCGCCTCGAAGTTGACTGCTGCCGGCATGGGGAGCATTGTAAATGGCAGGACCACAATGTCCATGCTTCACCGAAGGATCCAGATGTGAAGACATAAAATAGAAGCATATCAACTACCCAAGCAGTAATGGGACGGAACAGGAAGAGATTCAGTCTGGGAATCGAAGTATCTCCAATTTTACAAGGAATTACATATCTTTGGATTTTGAAACTTGCAGTGAAAAGTATTACCCCGACGTATGGACTTTGATATCTAGTAAATAAAGACAGAATCGTTGGTAGAGGAGCTGAACTACCTGATCAGCGTTCCTATTTCCTTACGACTCTTTCAGGGACCTATCCTTTGTCAACTGAACGCCGTCTATTTTTGGTTGGGAATGTCGAGGTTTGGGGTCATCGAAATTTTTTAACGCGATGCACGGTTGAGCGTTGCCCCTATCATCCCGAAAAATGTGGACAACGATTTTGCCATAATACAGCAAAAATAGTTGCTAGAAAACTGGAAATCAAGAGTATATATGCGGTGTTTGTGTCAATATCAATTCTATACCTACGAAAGAATGCAAGTTTTTGTTCGTAAAGCATATCTCAGTCACAAAATTAAAAGATAAATGTATAACTCAAGTGTCCCTATGAAAAATATAAATAGTCAATAATCTATTCGTATAATCAGTTATCGTTTGGATCATATCACTACAACCCTTTATTGCATCTTTATTTCAAAAACATATTTTATCATTCAGTTACATTTTATTAGTTTCACTCAAGATAGTTAATACATACATTCAAACTTGTTCCCTAGAATCGATTGTTTTGATAGTCCATTATGGCTTGTTGGATCTCCAAATTTGTATTCATGACAAACGGTCCTTGATTAGCAATTGGTTCATTCAATGGTTCACCGCCCATAATGAGGATAGCCGAGTCCTTTTGTAATGCTGTTAACTGTAACACATCTGCTGAGGTATTCAAATTGAGGATTGCGACATCTTGTGGTCCCAACGTTCGGTTGTCATCACCAATCTTGATGGAGCCACGACGTACAAATATCATACACGCATGGTTCTTGGGATATGGAAATTCCAAGACAGTTCCCTTGGTGGGGATCGATATATCCCATAACTGGATAGGACTATACGTTTTGGCAGGTCCATTTGTGTCATGGAATGATCCAGCAATGATCCGTGCCCTGGCACCGTCATTAAATTCAACTACGGGAACCATATCATTGGTAATGGCCTGATATCGTGGTTTGACCATTTTATACTTTTTGGGTAAATTGACCCATAGTTGACACATTTCAAACACCCCTCCAGTCTCTGAGAACCTTTTTGAATGATATTCCTCATGGATTATACCTCTACCTGCTGTCATCCATTGGATGTCTCCGGCTTGAATGATTCCGTGTCCACCATTGGAATCATGATGTTCCACTTCTCCCTGGAATGCAATAGTCACTGTTTCAAAGCCTCGATGGGGGTGCTTACCCACACCTCGGGGTTTCTTTTTGTTGATGGGGAATTCTTGGGGAGCTCCATAATCGAACATGAGCATGGGACTAATGTCATTTGTAAATGCCAAATTTGCAAAGACTGGGTAAACTGCAAATTTTAGGAAAACAGAGGAGAAAGTATTAGTATGAAATGTGAGCCATTGAGTCTGTTTAGTACTTTTCTTTGTAGAACAAGCACCTCATCACAACTTAATGCATACCTTGAAAGCCATCGCCAACCCAGTGACTCGATGGACGCGGCAAAATGCGTTGGATGGATCTAAATTGTGTAGACATGGCTTGAATGATGCTGATTTTAGTTGCGATCAAGAATACAAGGCAATTTACTCTCATTCAGAGTAAGAATTATGAGTCCAAATGTGGATGCGTTCGCTGCTTCTTTTTGGTTCTGAATTTCATCGGTGATATCGGTGTAGTCGGCGACCTCGGTGAATTTCATTCAGATTCCGGAATTTTCAGCAACACACACCTATGGAAAATAAGGATATGAGACTTTGAAGAAGGCATCAGTTTAGCATACTCTGACTTCACAAAGAAAGAGCAATCAGAAATTACGATGTATCTAAGCATGTACAAATATGAATTCTTCTTTTTTCAATCAATTTGTAGATACTACCTTGGTTCTGAGATGCCATCATGAGAGGATCTGAAAATACGATTTGAAAGCCCAGGACTGCAAGATGTAGAAATTTAACTCCTTGCTTGCTAAATTTGGGAATTTACGAGGAAAGCGCCTGATACATATCCTTTCCAAATCTGATCCTTAAGACATTGTAAGTATAGATCTTGTGGGTACTTTTGGTATAGAGATGATTTCAAAAATGCACCCCCTTGTTAGACTTGCTATGATCAATACAGCTGCAGACGGCAATGAACTGTCAAAGTTTATTTGGGATCAAGCTTGCAATATGCACATTTGGCTCATAATCAACAGCACTAGTACCTTGTTAGTGATCTTGGAAAATGCATGATCCATGAGATAATTATTGAATACTCGGAGATATAAATATGTTGCTCAGATGAACAGGATGACGAAGTATGATCTGTGCTTAATTGCATGTTGCATTACCTTTATGAATAATCTGGGCCTTTGCTTTGCTGTCGTTAGCACTATCAAATATGACTAGCATCGTTCTGTACTTATAACACATAGATTTCGTATCTTTTTCTTGTATGGTTCCGTAATGAGCGTACCAAATTTTCATATTTTTTTTCTTGTTGCACGGTTCCGTAATAAGAATACCTAATTTTCTTATCTTATCTTGTTACATGGTTTCCCAATATCTAATTTTGTATTTTTTCTAGCACTAATTTCAAAAGATCGTAGCCTTCTCGACCATCGAATTTCAAAATCAATGCACCTATTTGGATCTTATAAGGGCTTAGAGTTGTCTTGGTATGGCATATTTTGGAGAAAACTGTAAGAAATAGGAGTCCTTAGGCCCTTGTTTTCTCCTTTTCTTTTCATGAAGAAAATCCACACCATACTTTATCACTCATCCACCACCAACTATTATTTCTGTATGATTCGTCTTGGATTGCAGGAGTGGAATATGAAGAAGATAACAATGAAGACTTTAATTAAGATGATGAAGACAGCGTTACTATTATTCCAGAAGACTTAGTAAAAATTCTTGAAGAAGATACAATCTAAGCAAAGCAAGCAACAAACACTGACAGTAAGAATCTTGTTGAAGAAAGCAATGATGAGAAAATGCATGATGATTGAAACATGGAAATGGATGCACAGATAACCCTGTTCTGGCATGTTGATGATGTCTGCATCAACAGTGGATCATTTTGGAGTGGATAGAGAAGACATTTGGAGCTATTGGTGAAGTGAAGACCAAGTGAGGAAAGGCTTTTTAATTCCTTAAACAATTGGATTACACAAAGAATGGACAATTTTCCATTGAGTTGTGGGTGAAATGACTGAAAATGTGACAACTGAGTATTTGAAAAGACCAAGAGTTGCTTCAACTAGGCAAGCCAGATTTTAAACACAGTACCATATAATAAGAGTCATACCGGAGCAGCGATGATAATGGGTAACAGAGTTAGCACATCCATCAGTCGAAAAGCAAAGTTAGCAGTGGTGGATGATGTTACTGGATCAGCTTTATGGACCCTTCGCAACGACCAAAGTGCAATTCTACTCGAATCAAATGGAAGTAAGAGTGCAGATAAGAGATTTAGACACTTAAACATCAGATTCTTTTTCATACCAGAAATAGGGAATATCTATCAATATTGAACTCTGTCCAACTGAACATATGATAAGCAAGCATATGACAAACTATGGCAAGGAGAGACAGTGTATTTGCAGTTAGTAAAACATTGTATGATGGATTAATACAAAGCAAAGATTGCATGAGTATCAAACTAAAAAATACGAGGAGTATCAAGTTGACGGGATAGGGGATTGTTGGAGATAATGATAAGGGTTGGGACATTAAGTAGAGACATGGTTTATGACCGGAGCTAGGATAGCCTCCGAATATTGTAGGTATTGGCACAAAACAACTTTTTTATTAGTTGAGTCAAGACAATCGATTTTCAGTTTCTACGCGAATTCTAGTACTTTACTATTTAAATATTCCAAAAAATTATAATATAATAGCATCTTAGCCTGCGCATGTGCGAGTACAATTTTCTCAGACAGAATTTTTTTCCTGCTTTACTCAATATTGAAATAGAAATAAGATATCTAAGGAAGCAATAATGTCAAAAGCAATAAACAATCAACAATAATTATCTCTATTTTGGGATTTTGTGAAAATATCTTTGATGATTTAAATTTTCCACAGATCTATGTTACATGCAAAATCAGAATCGATCCTTTTCTCATTCAAACAAGATCCAAAATGTCTTTCACAATATATTGAAAGTGGGAATAAAAAAATCCAAGATAATAAATCCTGAAGGGCATTGCACATCCGTTTTTCCCCCTGCAGATGATAGAGATTGATGAATGCTGCAAGAATTATTTTGTTTTGGATGCTGCTAGGATCTCGTATGCAAACGCTTATTTGAGCGTAGTTTAGCAGGTGATGATGAATCAATGTCTCCACATTCAACTTGACCATTGGAGATGGAGAAAAATTATTGAGAACAATCTTTGCACCTGCTGCTCGTTTTTCTGACACAGAGAGTTGCATCAAGCAGCGCTTTCACATCTGACATGCTTGCATCTTTCTTTCTGTATCAATTGGCCAACAGATTCAAGATCCTTCAACCCTTGTAATATTGCATCAATGTCAAGAATTTCTTTTGCAGATATCAATAATTTATCAATCTGTGGGAAGAGAAGAAATGTAGAATCTTTGAAAATGTTGAATCATCTTGTAGTATTCCTTGTTTTTGCTTTGGGATTTGTATGTACATTCAGCTTTGCTACAGGAATCTTTTTTTAAATTTAAATATGACCTGATCCAGCTGATCTGTGAATGTTTTGAACTACATTTTCATGGCAAGAATAAATTGATGACTTGTACATCCATTGAAATAAGTGTTTACTTTTCCAGTAAATGATTAATTGATTAAGCAATTATCTCCGGATAAATGAGCAACATGTCCCAGCTATTGCCATCATTATTTAGAATTAACTTAAAATATTCAATGTGTGCCATTACACTCAAACTTTCTTCATATGTCAATGACAAAAATGATAGCAAAGACTTTTCATATGGACTAGGAATCATTGCAAAATTTTCCAAAAATTGAGTTTGGTTCATTGTCCAACCATCAAATACCAGCTCAAACTGATCTGGGATAGTATATATGATGGCGAAGAAAACGTAAGTATACTCGAGCAGGTTATTGTGTTTCAAATTGATTCCCTAGCATAATATAGAGAGACTAGCACTGTCTTCTTGTCAAGTTTAGTAGTGATATACAAGTCATCCTATGATTAGAGCAAGGGAGAAAACTGTTCGAGATATTTTTCAACCTATCGGTCACTACGGATTACGATAATTATAGCTACTACGATTACTGCTTTTATTTCGTCTTCCTCCGGAATGCATGATGCATCAAAGGCAGCTTGGAGGATGGGGTGGTATCATTCATAATGGTTCTTGCCTTTGTGATTCATAGGATGGAAATGACTTAGGCCTCGATTGAGATTGCGCTCAAGTTGCTGTAGCTTTCGTTGTTGTTAATGATTTCCTTGTAAGGTTGATTAATTACGAATTGCCACATGAACGAACTAAAGATTAACTAAAACTAAGATTCAAGATTTCGTTTTCGGTCCATTGGGTTCGTTCCTTGGTAGATCATTTGGGTTACTCACTTATGCCTTGAGGGGACAAAGATGACCAGTTGGTTAGCTGGTTGTAGATTAACTTAACGGTCTTTTTTTTCCTTCGATATTAACGGGTCCGGACTTTGAATTCAAACCGCGGGACACGTGTATAGTGCATAAGTAACGTTGAAAAGCGTTAAAGCCACAATTATATGGAGTTATTGTTTAAACTTTTGTATGGGCTTCGTGATTTTTGGACAAAATCTAGCCATATTTTTAATCGAAATGCAGAAGAAGCAAACTTACATTGGAATCTTTATTGCGCTTATGAGCGTTTGCACCACGACTGCAAAATGGGTTGAATTGAATCAAGATAATTCGAAGTCCCACAGAGCGTTGAGCAGAGATTGTTGTGCATTATTATGCTCCGAGGATTGGCAAGGAGAGGAAATAATGGGTAAGAAGCAGGGTAAAAAGGTAGGCAAAAAGTTCTCATCAAAAAAGATATATGACTGTGAGTGTAACTGTGACAAAGGAGGGGATAGAGAAGGTGGAAAGATTGGTGAAAGTAAGGAAAAGGGCAAAAAAAGAGGTAAGAAGGGTGGCAAAGGAGGAAAAAAGGTAGGGAAAAAAGGAGATGATGTCGATGATTACGTATCACCTGTGACTTCCCCGGTACATGATAGCAATGGCATAGAGGGTATGAGTGGAGGAAAAAAGGGAAAAGGAGAAAGAGCGCCCTTAACAGTAGAAGAATTGCTCACAGTTGCAGAAACAAGAATTCGTGAAGCTATCACAAACAACCCATTTATAGCTCCAACTTTTTTGCGACTTGCTTTTCATGATTGTGCACCAAATGGAGCTGCAGGCGGATGTGATGGCTGCATTAACCTTTCACATGAGGAAAATGCTGGTCTCCTACCTGCTATTCAAGCACTTTCGGGAATTGTGGCAGACCTTGAAAATCCAGCATTAGGTGTTTCACGTGCTGATATTTGGGCTTTTGCTACCTTAGTTGCAGCAGAAGCATCACAGTTTGAAATCACCTTCACTGATAAATTTCAAGTAGGACGGGAAAATTGTGAAACCGTTGGAACGTGTGACAGTAGCACTACTGATTGTGCTGTAAACGGTCCTGACCAAATCACAGATTTCCCATCACCTGAGTCAACAACTCATGAGCTCTTGACATACATGCAAGATCATTTTAACTTTAATCCAGATGAAACGGTTGCTATTATGGGCGCACATACAATGGGAAGGGCCTTGCCTCAGAATAGTGGTTATGAAGGGCAGTTTGGTTGGGTAGCAAATCCGCTCTCTCTAGGTATGAAATTCACTTCTGAAATTTTGATTTCTTCTTGCATCTATATATTCTCATGACATGTGATGTGTTTCTAGACAATGAGTACTATTTAAGTCTTGTAGGTCCTCCTCCTAACTTGGAAGAGGGCCCAGATTGGATTCAAATCCAGGTTAAAAGTGGAGAGCACCAATGGATTCCGTCTTCACAAGGAGATGATACACCAAACTTCATGCTCAATGTTGATATAGCTATGGTTCGTGATCTAGGAATCCAAAACAATTCTGAACCATCTGGATTTGCTACATGTACATTTCGCTTTCCTCCTGCTACAATGTGCCCCTTGGCAGCCACTTTATCCAAGGCAGGAGTATACAGGGAAAATAATCTTGAATGGCTCAATGATTTCAAAAAAGTACTTAATAGGATGATTAGTAAGGGATTGTAATGTTTGTAAGCTCTATAGTTATCAGTACCAATTTGTAACTTTTACAAATTCAGTATCAAGTTAGTTGTTTTGTTTGGGATGATATGTAATGTATGCGCTATTATGAGTGCAGGGCACAACCTAGCATGAAACTGCACTAAGCTTGATGATGATAAAGGATGTAAGTGAGTAAGTGCAACAATCTCAAATACATTGAGCTATTCTTTGTCTTTAACATGGGATGTTGCCTCATTGATTTATCTGACTTATTTTTCTAAAGTCAAGATAAGGCAGAGAATATTTATTTTCAACAGAAATTGGTCATTGAACATGCTTTTTTAGTTGTTGCGTTGAAGTAATCATGAGATGTTACCTTGATTGTTATTTCTGAGAATGCTTTAGAGAAAAAGCAGTTACTGCATTGTAAATAGCCCCCTAACCCCTAACATATGCATCCTACTTCGACTCTTAAGGGTTACTACCTGGAAAATGGGGCAGAATGCCATACCAATTATTGAGGAAAAACCAAAAACAAGAGTTCAACAAAATCATTATCAGGAGCTTGCTGAGAGATATTTACAATGAAAAATTCCATCAATGAGCTGTCTGAAAATGTTGATATGCCTTTATGCAGTGCTCTTGAATTAGGAAACGAGAAAAAAGGATGTTTTTACAACAATGAACATTTCTTGTCATCGTAAAAAACAGTTTTTGAAAGTCATTGCATTTTCTTGGAGATTTCAGCACATACCTTCTAGATCTTTGAAATCATTAATTTTCACTGTGTAAAAATGTATTATTCTTTATACTGTTACTTAAAAGTGTGGAATTGTCTTTGTTGATTATATCAACCAAGAATTTTGAACGCCTAGAAATATTAGAAATTTCATGTTGAATAGCTACGGGAGTAGTTGCAGAGTGGAGGAGTAACCCTTTTGAAAGCATGTGCCTAGCCTGGTGAGCGCTGGTGGAAAAACAATGGAATTTTTCGGAACCTGGGACACGTACAAGTCCCAAAAAGGCACATCTTAAGGTTTTTCCACTTGTAAATTTACGTTTGAGGGAACTTGTTGCTAGTCAGACTATAAACGCTGGATAGTGCACAAGGGGAGGCTTAGGACTAAGCAATAAAGTAGACCAAGCACAAAGTCAGACAAAACTCCGCAATATTGGTAGAGCTGACACCAGAACAATTACACGTAGAGCAGCGGGCATTGGAATCCACGGGGATCTTTGCTGGAAGGTCACAAGAGCTGGTCTTCACTCTATCTAGTCTACACATCATTTTAGTTTTCCTGTTATACGTTATTCTCACGAAGGGGCCCATCTAAGTGGTGTATAAATTTGGTAGACTAGACGCAGAGTTAGCAATTGTATGTGTTTGATTTCCCATTTCCTTCTTCTTGTATTCTGATTCATCTTCAGTTTTTCCTGTTCTTTCACTGGAAGTGTCTACAGGGATTTCAAGCTGTCAAGTCTCATTATGACTGTACTTCAGGCATCAAAGGTCACTCTTGCTTTCCAATTTTAAAGTTCAATCACAGCTGTACTTCTTATCTACTCAGGCTGTGGTTGTCTTCTACCATCTCAAGTTCAACTGAAGCTGTGCTCCCTTTAACAGTCTTAGTTGTGTACTACTAATCCAAGATCAGCAGTTAGTCAGTTATAGTTTTTTCATTTGGAGTTTTGCTTCAGGTTCACGGTTAACATTCGTAAGGCTATACATAGGGTCTTGAAGAGAAATTCAACAGAAATAGGAAAATGTCATCAATATCTACCTGCCTAAATCATCTTGATTAAGTCTAAACTTCATCTTTTAAGAAAAATCCGTCGTGTGTTTAGTCTGAAACTTCATCAAATCCGTCGTCTGTTAAGCCGGACTTTCTTTAAATTATTAAGCCTAAGCATCATTAAAGTGAGTTCAAAATCAACTAGAGAGGTGTCTCTTGACCTAAAAGACCCCATATAGGTTGCCAGAAAGTCATCAAGGTTGAAGTACAAGAACCATTCAAACATCTAGATGATCTGTAAAATTCTAAAGAATCCAAGTCTCAAAAGATATCATACCATTGCCATGGTTGGAGAAATCCAAAGTAACTAAACTCCAAACTTCTAAGTAAGCAAAGTATAAAGATAGGGGCAAAAATGATGATAATAATAGCGATTCGTCACTTCATCTGTCGTTTGGGGGTTCTTCAGACTTATCTGTAGAAGTTTTATTAATTTTGCAAGGTTATTGATCATATCTATGAGACTATGCAATGACAGGAGCATGATTCAACTATCTGATCAAGGCTTACTTGGTGTCACCAATTTGTCTTCGCTTAGATCCCAATTTCCATGATGCAATTATCCAGAGATTATGCTAGAGAAAGTGCTTCAAATTGGTAATTAAGGGAACAAACGGCTTAGGAGAACAGAATAAAGTTCCAGAGACGCTGATTTCATTAGCATTCCGTGAAGAAAACAAGTTTCTAGGTTCAGATAGTCAGTCAATATTATAACTTCACTCTATTAAGTGTTATCTACAATTATGCAAGGATCTATTGGCCGATTTAGAAGATTTGATGACGCAAGACTAATTGATTGAGTCTACTTGGAACAAGGTCCAAGAAGAGTGGGTCAAATGTCAGCAGAATTTCTACACCTAGCATTAAGGCAATTGACACTAAGCCTTCTAAACCAATAGACCTTTATCCTAAGCATCTCAACCATACATTTATACCAACCAGGATTTCTAAATGAAGATCACCATCATTTGCCAGGACCACCCCAATACTTTTTGAATACAATCAAGGCAAGGGCAGTTGCTAGGACAGCTGCAAATGATGAAAGACGCCAAGTACTTCATCCAAAAGTCATTTGGGATGGAAGCTTTGACCGTTTTGAAGTTTTTATTAATAATGTTGAAGGATATTATGGACAAATCGGTGTAACTTATCTTTTTGATCCAGACTTTCAAGCAACATACTTTGAAAGAGGAGCGGAATGTTACATAGACTTCTTGAATGAAGTGCAATCTACCTCCCAGATTAAAAAAGACACACACGCATTGCATGATGCACTATTGTCAAGGAGGTGTAGGACACAGGATCCTAATGGAAATTAGGATGATGAGATGGCATCCGATCATCATATTAGTTAGGTAACCAAAATGAAACAGATAGCAACCGCAAGGTTAGGATGAAGAAACTTTAAAATGTCATTGCATTATGCGGACTGCAAAGAATAATAGGAAACAAATTAGATCTAACCCACTAACCTCAGAATAGTTTACCCTAAGTATTACTTAAGGAAAATGAAAGATGCGTACTTCGACAGTTGGATTAGACAATAATTTATAGCATCAATTATTCAACGCACTAACCAAACCCATAGGCTACTTAATTAAACTAACAGTGCGGTTAAAACGGCGTATCAAAAATAGGGCTTATTTACAAGTGCCACAGTGCACTCCAGATTCACTGGAAATTTCAGTGAACAAGATTGAATCCTTGGAGGGATTACATCATTTAAGTTCTACAACTAAAAAGTATTATAATTAATTGAATTACACTTCTATCACCTATACCACATTAGGATACTTTCTACAGGCATAATTGGTGGCCTAGTGCATTAAAATTTATAGTATCTACGTGCTACTGAAAAAGATAAAGAGTACACTGTTTAAGGAGCTCTTTTTGATGATTAAGATGCAACAATAAAGGAGATTTTAAGTATGCATGAAAAGATTCCAAGAGTCAAGAAGTCGGGTCATTTGCTTCCTGTCCTCCCGTTGATTCCCCAGAGGACAAAAAATATGGAAGAAGAAAAAGAAAAGTACATTGTGTTTGATGTGCGTGGCTGAAGTAATTTGGGATAATGCCTCAATTCCAATGCAACCATTAGACAAATCAACTTTGAACAAGAGTTAATGTTTGCTCAAGGCCCTTTAACCACAGATGCTGAAAGATTTCAGAACATAGTGGAAAGTAAATACTGCCCTGCAAACTTATGCAAGATTCCAGCAGAATGCCACATGTTAAATGCTGATCAACAAGAAAACTTGCATAAACTACTGATAATGCTTGCACACTTATTTGATGGAACACTAGGATATTGGAAAACAGATCTAGTGGACTTGGAACTAAAAGATAAGAACAAGAAACCCTATCATGCAAGATCATATCCAGTCCCATACTCTCAAGAACAACGACTAAAAGACAAAGTTTAACGACTTGTTGACTCTGGATTTTTAAAAAAGGTTAACAGATCTTATTGGGCATGCCCCGTCTTTACTATAGCTAAGCCAGACAAAACCTTAAGATCTCTAACTGATTTGAGAGAATTAAAAAAGAGGATAAAAGAAAACCCTTTCCAATACCTAAAATAAGTGATCTCCTGCAAAAGTTAGAAGGATTCTATCAGACAAACATCATTAGATCTAAAAATGGGTTACTATCAAATAGGACTGACTCCTTGTACATCTAGCCTCTGTACTGTGATATTACCCTGGGCTAAATACAAGTATTCAAGACTTCCCATGGGATTATGTAATAGCCCAGACATTTTCCAAGAGAAAATGAGCAAATTAATAATGTTTGGTCTGGAATTTGCTAGAGCCTACCTTGATGATCCCTTATTAGTCCTTAAAGGCACCTTTCAGTGTCATTTAAACCACCTAGAAGACGTTTTCACCAGATTGGCAAGTGCGTGGTTGAAAATCAAAGCCATAAAAAGTCATTTCTGCTGTGATGAACTTGAATATCTAGGATACCTTATTAATAGGAGAGGAGTTAGACCCACTATAAAGAAGGTGGAGGCAATAATAAAAATAGATGCGCCAAAGACTAGAAAGCAGTTAAGAAGCTTCATGGGAACTATTATAGGGACATGTGGCCACAAATGTCGCACCTACTAGCACCATTATCTTCATTCGCCGCATCTACAGCAAAATGGGATTGGACCCAGCAATGTCAAAAGCTTTTTAGGACATGAAAAGGTTAATAGCAAAAGAAATATTGCTTACATATCCAAATTTCAATAAAATTTTGAAATACACACAGATGCAAGCAAAAGTCCAGTTGGGAGCTCGTATTTCACCTGTGATCTTCTATAGAATTTTTTAAAACCCTGAACAGACCCGGTATTTTGGATCACGCTTCTGCTCTAGTTCCAAATGTTCATAAGACAGAGGGCGGAAGTCATACTTATCTGCTTTCTTGTTTTTTCATTCATGACATGCAACAAGAGCATAGAATGACTCTCGGGAATCCTCACAGGATTTGGAGGTTTGGGGTAAATGACTAAGTGCATCAGCTACAACATTGTTTTTCCCTTTTATATATTGTAGATCAGGAGAGTATTCTTCTATGAAGAGTCTCCATCTCATAACTCTATCAGAGTTGACGTTATTATATATTAGATTTGCATGATCTGTGTGGACAATTATTTGTTGTCCTAATAGACTGTTTCTAAATTCTTTAATTATTTCCACAATAGAAAGTAAATGGCGTTCTGTACATTTAAAGAAAGAACTTTTACATAATATCAGCCAAAAATTAGAGACCAGATCACAACCTATGTGCAAACATGCCCAATTGCCAAAGAAACAAACGTAAAGTAAAAACAAATGGATGGCTACCACCAAAAGAGGCAGAAGCTAGCCCTTGGGCTAAAATGTGTATTGACTTAATAGGACCATACACAATCCAGAGAAAAGGAAAAAACGATCTCTCATGCTAAGGTGTTATAATGATTGAACCAGCAACTGGTTGGTTTGAAATACACCAGTATAATGATAAAAGATCTTTAACAGTAAAGTACGGTTCTCAAGATATCCGTGGCCAACACAGATAACTTATGACAGAGGTAGTGAGTCTATAGGCAAATAAAAGGAAAACACATAATGTTAAGTGTGCAATAATGTTGAATACCAAAATGAGATGAAGCAAGCATGTTTAAAAGACTGCAAAATATTCTGCCTACAAATATGAATCGAAAAGGAAGGGAATGAAAAAAGATTAATATATTACCAATGCTACAATCACGAGAAAGTCACAAAAAGAATGTATTGGAAGAGTTAAGTCAAACAACAAGAAATCAAGATAATGTTCAAAATTTCCTTTCTACATAAAAAAGGCTGCTTACTTGAGTTGAGTGGAAAATATTCAAGCATAAGACCCCAGCAACAAGGTAGAATCAGAAGTTGTCAAAACATGACTTGTAGACTAATATCCTAAAACATCAAGACCACCAATCAAAAATACTTGGAAGTATGCTGTCAGACTATGCATATTGTATTGGATCATCTAAACTAGCTAGAGACTATGTAGTAGTTGCAAAATATTTAATGTACTCTCTTGAAAAGTGTACATCTATGTCGACAATATTAGAAGGGCTTTGAAATCAAGAATAATGCTGAATTTTTCAACACTCAAGCCTGATTTACAATTTTTAACAAATGAAAACCCATTAGATTGAAACAGAGTAGGTTAGCAATTTGTAATGCTGAAATTGGCTCCGCTGTCAGAAGAAAGCCATCTACCATTCCAACATCAGAAATACCTGTGTCTTAGCTTGTGAACAATTCTCAAAGGCCATGCAATCAAACGTTTGATTAAGAAAAAATTAATCAAAAAAGGAAAAATAATTATTTACTGTGTGGAATACAAGAATTTTAAACAACAACAAATTATTTATTGTGTGGAAAACAAGTACTTTAAACAAGTTAACAACACCAATATGAGATGGCAATTATTGCAATACAATGTGCTACCTGATAAAGCTCAAGACAAAAGAAGAAGAAAATCGGATTGACTACACCAGATGATTCAAATCAGGATAATATCTTGGAACCACAAATTGGTGAACCAAGCCTATTAAATAAGTTATTTGTCAATCAACAGCAAAAAGGCAATGGAAATGAATGAGAAACAAGCATAAAAGCAATTAATGCAATTAATCATATATTTTTATCTCAGAAATCCTGATAACCCTATCTAACGGATTGTCAAATCATGATTCTTTGGAACGAGACAAATCCCCAAAGACTATTGCTATGCTAAGAGCATATTGAGCAACCATTGGTTCTGATCCAAATTATGTGGATAAGAAGAAAAAGATAGAGATTAAGAGAAACACCAGGAAATATGAGTTAAAATACCCCTTCACACTTAAATTGTAATTGCTGAAATAAATTAATTAATATATCGCTAAAATATGGAAGTTCTCATCACTTTTCTCACATATATGATCGCCAATCATTGCACTTGAACTAACTAAACCCGAATCCTTATTTGGACTAAAAATATTGGAGATATTACTCCAATAAATATGAATCAACATCAAGAACAAGAAGATTCTCCTCAACTGTCTTTTGCGCAAAGGGAAGGACTAAGACATTGCTGTGGAAAGAGAGGCATATTTTCCGTATGCAGATTTATATGGAAATCAAGAGATGAAGGGTCCATCAACAAGACTTCTGAACTACGATATGTTGAAAGTGTAATGACCCAGTGGTCACTGAGAGGACTGAGAACAATTCCTAATCCACGTCATTAACATCAACAAATTAAATAACAAAAAGCCCTCCATTTCTATGGACTGGAGCTCTGATAAGCACGAATGGATTTCCAGCAACCAAGACAATTGAAAACTGGAAAATTGGAGTATTTTACACAGCCAGTCAAGTGTTGATCCATTCTGCAACCCTGCTTTGATAAAAATGCATTGCCAAAGGAGATGAGACTCCCATTACAATATCAAATACAGAAAACCTACCAGCCAACACTTTGGCTATTGTAGAAGGCTTTTGAAATTTATTATAAAGGAAGGAAGCAAATATATTGTATTAGAATGAGCAAAAAGTTAAGGAGGAATATCCAAAGACTACAGATGAAAAGAGATATTATACAGTCAAAAGCTTGAATACAGTGAACACTGTTGTATTGTATAATTTAGTTATGACAACCATTGATTGCTCATCCTAGTAGAGAAAAATGATTGCGCTGTAAGGGCAAGACATTGTGCAAATGGAAGCCCAAGGCAAGAGGGGATTGACAAGTTAAAAAACTCCAGTCCAAATACTGAATGAACATTATTGACTCCAGTGACTGAAAGTGAAGAAGAGTGAAATGTAGCAGTATGTGATTTATCAAATGCATTGATTCAGACACAACTCAGCAAAAAGATCAAGATGGAAATGGAACAATAATGAAATTCAGAGGAATAATGACTGATGTAATGTGCAAAATGGATTGATTTGAAAACAAGGAAAAGCATACATTTATTTGGAAGGAAATCAGTTCCTGGAATATGAATGTTTCATGTCAATAGTAATCATGTGGATGATGTCAAGATGAAACCAGTGGCAGTTGTGAAGGTCACTAATGATGAGATCGAGGTAATCGATAATTCAGTGGATGAGATGAAGCGAGCAAGCCCGTTTCAACAATCATCATGTCAAGTTCATTAGAAACTCCTCCTCCATTGAAAGACCGCACCAAGATGAAGCGTAAACGGAAATGTAGTAGCAGTCAAGATCTTGGAGTCAAGAGCAATATCGCCAATAAAAGTCCCAAACAAAAATGTGGCAGAAACATGAATGCAAAATCCGATATTACCAATGAAAGTAGTCCTAGAACCAAATTATTTCCTCTCACTGGATGGAAATTGGCCGTCTCGACTGCAGTTCATGATCCAAACAACCAACTAAATGATGATAATGTCAATAACAAGAATCCTACTGCAATCAACCAAGACAACGATACAGATATTTCCACAGTATTGACTCCAGGAATTGGCACGGATTGGTCGTGATTTGGGTGCTCAAATATCTGGACAAGTTCATCGTCGAGTATCAGCACTTATTTGTGTTGTGAAACACAACGTACCCGAAAAGCCCGTAAATTAGGAATACCCATTCTTCGAGCGGAATGGTGATATGATTGTCAACAATATGAAATTTATCGTCCATGGCAAGACTGTTGAAAGAAGGAATGTCGAATACATCGTGCAAGCGAAACGAAGTCAAAAACACTGTGACTAATTTTGGTGTAGGAATAAATGTTTGTTTCGTTGTAAATCTAAAAAGCGATTGTTGAAACAACGGAGGCGAGAAACCATAGGTTATGAGGAATACCATTCGCCTCGGAGTTGAATGCTGCCGGCGTGGGGAGCCTTGTAAATAGCAGGACCACAATGTCGATACTTCACCGAAGGATCCAGCTATGAACACATAAAATAGAACCATGTCAACCAACCAAACAGTAATGGGACGGAACAGGAAGAGATTCAATCTGGGAATCGAAGTCTCTCCAATGTTACAAGGAATTGCATATCTTTGGATTTTGAAACTTGCAGTGAAAACTATTTCCCACGTTATGGACTTGGTAATTTAGTAAATCAAGACAGAATCGTTGGTAGAGAAGCTGAACTACCTGATCAGCATTCCTATTTCCTTACGACTCTTTCAGGAACCTATCCTTTTTCTACCGAATTCCATCTGTTTTTGGTTGGGAATGTTGAGGTTTGGGACCATAGACATTTTTTAACGCGATGCACGGTTGAGAATTCCCCCTATCATCCCGAAAAACGTGGACACCCATTTTGCCATAATGCATTAAAAATAGTTGCTAGAAAACTGGAAATCAATAGTATATGTGTGGTGTTTGTGTCAATATCAATTCTATACCTACGAAAGAATCCAATTAATTGCAAGTTTTTGTTCGTAAACCATATCTCAGTCACAAAATGAAACGATAAATATATAATTCAACTGTCCCTACGAAAAATATAAATAGTTAACAATCTACACTTATCAGTTATCGTTTGGATCATATCAATACAACCATTTATTGCATCTTTATTTCAAAAACATGCATCATGCAGTTACAATTTATTTTCACTCAAGATAGTTAAAACATACATTCAAACTTGTTCCCTAAAATCGATTGTTTTGATAGTCCATCATGGCCTGTTGGATCTCCAAATTGGTATTCATGACAAACGGTCCTCGATTAGCAATGGGCTCATTCAATGGTTCACCGCCCATAATGAGGATAGCCGAGTCCTTTTGTAGTGTTGTCAATTGTATGACATCTGCTGAGGTATTCAAGTTGAGGATTGCAACATCTTGTGGCCCCAGCGTTCGGTTGTCATCACCAATCTTGATGGATCCACGACGGACAAATATCATACACGCATGGTCCTTGGGATATGGAAATTCCAGGACAGTTCCCTTGGTGGGGATCGATACATCCCATAACTGAATTGGACTATACGTTTTGGCAGGTCCATTTGTGTCATGGAGTGATCCAGCAATGATCCTTGCACTGGCGCCGCCATTCAATGCAACAACGGGAACCATGTCATTGGTAAGGGCCTGATATCGTGGTTTGACCATTTTATACTTTTTGGGCAAATTGACCCATAGTTGACACATCTCCATCACCCCTCCAGTCTCTGAGAACCTTTTTGAATGATATTCCTCATGGATGATACCTCTACCAGCCGTCATCCATTGGATATCTCCGGCTTGAATGATTCCGTGTCCCCCATTGGAATCATGGGGATGTTCCACTTCTCCCTGGAATGCAATCGTCACTGTTTCAAAGCCTCGATGAGGATGCTTACCCACACCTCGGGGTTTCTTTTTGTTGATGGGGAATTCTTGGGGGGGCACCATAATCGAACATGAGCATGGGGCTAATGTCATTTGTAAATGCCAAATTCGCGAAGACTGGGTAAACTGCAAAATTGCATGAAAATAGAAGAGATGGTATTAGAACAATCACTTCATCACCACCCATTAGTGAACGTTTTACATACCTTGAAAGCCATCGCCAACCTTGTGGCTCGATGGACGCGGCAAAATGCGTTGGATGGATTTTAAATTTGTAGACATGGCTTTAATGATGTTGATTTTAATTGAGATCAAGAATATTTCAGAGTAAGAATTATTATGATTCCTAATCTTGATGGTTTCGTTGCTTCTTTTTGGTTCTGAATTTTATCGGTGATATCGGTGTAGTCGGCGACCTCGGTGAATTTCAGATTCCGGAATTTACACTAACACCTAACCCCTAATGGATAGAAAGTACGTGAGACCAGGTTTTGAAGATTTAACATAGACTGACTTCACAACGAAAGATCAAGCAAAAGTTTGTGGACTAAGAAATAGTGTTTGCCTTATCACGATGTATTTAAACATATAAAAAAGTGAATTCTTTGCTTTTCAATCAATTTGCAGAGACTACCTTGGCCCTGAGATGCCTGCATGAGAGGATTTGAACATACTATTAGAAAGCCCATGACTGCAAGATAAAGAAATGTAATTCCTTGTGTGCATAATTTGTGAATTAACAAGGAAAGTGCCTGATGCTTATACCTTCCAAAATCTGATCCTTAAGACATCGTAGGTAGAGATCTTGTGGGTACTTTTGGTATAGAGACGGTGTCAAAAATGCACCCCATGTTATACTTACTATTTTCAAAGCAGCTGCAGACAATAATGAACTGCCAAAGTTTATTTGGGATAAACTTACAGTATACATATTTGGCTCAAAATCAACAAACCTAGTTCATTGCTAAGTGATCTTGCATTTCTCCTTGCTTGACTATGTCGATGCCTCCTTCAGATTCTAGTTTTGATCCATCCTTCGAGTCATTTGCAATGCTGAGCGGTGTATTCCATAAATCTGCGACATAATTTACATAGACACTGCCTTGACTTTGAGCTTCCTTGCCTTTGTTGCCTACAAGGTTTCTCCATTTCTCACCACAATCTGCTGATATCAAACAAACCTGTTTCTGAACTAGTTATGTTTCATGTAGCCCCTGAATCTCCAATCCAGATCCTTATCTCTGCTTAGTTCTAAAGATATCAGCACTTCTATTCTTAGCTCAGAGCAATTCTTTGTTTTTGCAACCTGTTTTACCTTCCTTATTCAATTCCCTCATGTCCATTGTATTTAAGGGAGGTAAATCTAAGGTATTCCTTGCTTGATGTAATGACAGCTTAACACGATTAGAGTAGATGATGACAATCCTGATAGCAGCTGATTTGTTCATCCACTATGATTGATCTCTGAGAAAGATCACGGTACAGCTCTACTAAGGTAAAGGATGCAGACCTCTTAGAGTCATCTCGGATCTCAGCAATGAATGGTCTGGCCTTTTGTGATAAAATGTCAATGGATTAGCATAGTTCTAGGAAATGCACGAGCGCAATTTTTTTTCTATAAACTAAGTTGTCAAAAGACCAATTCTGTTTGTTTAACAAACAAATAATTCCCGTGATTTTGTTACTAATCTTTGTAACACAAAGTTTCCTAAGGTCAAAGCTAGGAAGTTGCAAAATGCGGAAGACACAGATGTAGCTCCTAGAACGTCAAAACATAACGGGGGAAGTAAGTCGATTTTCTGAAAAGTCCCTGTTTGAAATTCAAATGAACGACTGTTGATAAAGTTATCATTTTTAAGGTAGTATGTTAAAGACATGATCAAGGAATTTCTGGAGAAACTTGACTAGAAGAAGTATGGAATTAGTGAGATCAATCAAGCACTCAAAGTTGAGAAGAGTGAGGCACGACAGGCGTGATGGAAAGAAAGTTTTAGAACCCATTTTGCGAAACGAATGTTGTCCTATTGCTACTCTCTGGTAGACTCATAGAAGAGTCTATGCAAAGTGGCCGTCGAAAGGGCAATTTCGTCAGTAACCATGTCGAGTTCGTTAGAAACTCCTCCTCAAATGAATCACAGCACCAAGATGATCCGTAAACGGACTTCTGTTTACCAATCAAGATCTTGAAGCCAAGAGGAATATGACAAATAAAAGTCCCAAGCAAATTTGTGACAGAAACTTGATTCCAAATCTGCACTTACCAATGAAATAACTTCTAAATCCAGAAGGAGAAAAATAATTGTCCAATTATAGTCACAGACATTGATTTGGCATAGAATACGCATGGAAAGGATGTGGCAAGCATTCAAGGAGAAACAGTGGATCAGACACCTACAGCAGTTATTCAAAATATTACCACCAGAGTTGATTAATGCTCACAAAAAATTGGATTTATCCTTTGATACAGTTTTTATTGATGGAATACCATATTCTCAACAATTTGAAAAAGAATCAAGTACAGAACAATCGAGTGGATACCAAACAGAACCTTGGCATTGAAGAATTTCATCAAGGTATATTTAAAATTATAAAAAGTCAATGCTAATACTTGGTAATCTGATATGCCGTTTTGAGCACGTTGCTGTTTACAGTAAATCTCCAATGACCCAAATATTTCCATCCAGACTTGAACTGAATGTTATATCAAAACAATTTGGTTTAGTGGTAGTCATGAAGATATCAAAGTATTGACTAACTCATCCTTTTCCCTTCAACAGATTTGTGGCAGTCAACATGACATTTGAACATGTACTTACAATTACAATGGATGTGCATTGTTCCCACAATTAATTCTTCGAAATGTCTGGTTAGGATCACTTTATATCAAAAGATCCAAATTGTATTCTCGTACTGGATGGACAAGCTTGTCAACAATTGAACAACAGAATGAAAGTTTGAAGCAAAATGATATTCAACCATCCTGTTGGATAGTTGTCATAAATAATGACACTACTACAACTACAGAAAAGCAAGAAAGCCTTACAAATACCATAGTTTAGACGAACGCAGAATCTTTGGGATGTTGCTGCGTCTGTCATGAAACTGGAATCAACGAGGACACGTGTCCATAGTATACTTCATGTCAATTACATCGTGCCAGTGAAACAAAGTCAACAAGAATGTGACTAGTTTTGATGTTGGAATAATAGTATTTTATCGTTGTAAATCTAAAAGCGATTGTTGAAACAACGAAGGAGAGCAATCATAGATAATGAATATTGCCAGATAACCTGCAAGGGCATTGAGAATTTCGGGTGTTTATTTATTTCCTTAATTCTAGGATTACAGTTTCTTTCCAGATCCCAAAAATGGAGATCGTCCACCGATGAATGACGAGTTGGTTCGTTTGTTGATGAGTTTTCGATTTTCAAAGGCGGCATCTAATTCAGCATCATCCAATTCTTGTTCAAGTGCGGCATATTCGCTTGACGAATCCCACCCAAAGGAAAACCATTCACCTCGAAGTTGGATGCTGCCGGCGTGGGGAGCATTGTAAATGGCAGTTCCGTACAACAAGACACTCAGACCTGCCAATTGTAGAAAGGACCACGATGTCCATGCTTCACCGAAGGATCCAGATGTAAAGACATAAAATAGAAGCATATCAACTAACCAAACAGTAATGGGACGGAAATTATCCAATATGGCATGCCAGATACTGTTGAGAA
>CAAAJI010000646.1:14328-27486 GCA_900642245.1 Fragilaria radians | reverse complement strand
TCTCCCACTGATTCTGAACTTGATTCTCTTCCACATGTCGAATTTACGCCCCCTGGATCATGGGATCCAACTTCTGAAGTTGATGATCACAATGATGAAGCCTGGTTTAATTAACTTGATGACCCTGATGTCCTTGATGATAATGAGTTTTTTGAAGACCTTGGTCCTGATGGAAACTGCCCCCCTGGGTACAAAAGGATTAAGCTACACCTGATTTATGATTGCAAACATGATTTAAGACGTAAATGTTGATGTGTTGCTGGTGGTCATATGACTGAACCTCCATTTGAATCACCATACTCGTCTGTTGTTTCCCTACAATCCTTAAACATGATGATGTTCATTGGCGAACTGAATGGCTATGAGATGTGTGCTGGTGATATTGGGAATGCATACTTGGAAAGTATCTATGATGAAAAAGTTGGGAAACACTTTTCCCAGGCTCAAGGAGGGTTTTTCAATCAGGACACAACACGCAACTTAGACAACCCAGCCAAGATCACAATCAACCCTCGGCTAATTCAATCATAAGAGCTCAATTTAGTATCAATCATGCAGGAAATGACTCCAGGCGCAATATCAAGCGATATCAGCCTTCAAGACTGGGAATCAAAGTTCAGGAAATGGAGAAGGGGAACTAGAACCTCCCCCTCTGGAGTACGTCTTGGTCACTAGAAATCTCTATTGAAACCAGTCATGGAAGGGGACAATGAAACCATGGAAGTGAACTTGACCATCTTGGAAATGCAAAGCATTATGAATCAAGCCCAACTAGCAATTGCAAATCTAGCAACCAAAGTAGGTGAACCCCTCCAGTGCTGGCAAAAAGTCATCAACATTGCCATTCCAAAACAACCCGGAATACTAAAATATTGACAAGTTCCGCAACATAGACATCTCAAATGTGACCTCAATGCAATGCTCAGCATTAAGTGGAAGGAAGCCCTGTCAAAACTCGAAGAAGCTAACGCAATAATATGCAATCAGTATGGCAGCAGGAGAGCAATGTCATCATGGGACCCAGTACAAATGGAACCCCTTCAATTGGACAATTCTAGAATCACACTCATAGACTACGGCCAAATCAATTATGACGCCAGAGCATGCTACAACAGAATTCTTCCAAACCTAGCTGCAATGGCAAATCAAGCTCACGGACTGCCAGACTCCATTGTTAAGCTGCACTGCAAATTATTGCAAAACATGGTGTATGAGATTCAGATAGAAGGCGCTCAACCAGTACAATTCAAGAACGAACACGAAAGTCCAGTGATTGGAACGGGGCAAGGAAGCGGAAATAGCCCAACCATATGGACCTTTATATCCAATATTCTGCTCAAGTCAATGGACCAACAAGCAATTAAAGCCCACTATCATACCTACAATGCAGAAGAAGTAGTAGTGAAGACAACCGCATGTTGACAATGGCAACACTCACCACACAAGCACGCAAGAGATGAGCTTAGACAAAGTGATGACACAAGACTATAAACAGTGGGAAAGCATCCTCAGGAGCAGCGGAGGAACCCTAGCCCCAGAAAAATGCAATTTTTACAAACTTTGCTGGAGCTTCGCTCCAACCGGCCAACCAGTCATAGCAGACAACTTCCAAGGTAACATCAATAACCATGTTGATTCAATTCAAAAGTATGGAGCCCATAAATCTTTAGGCTACATGATGTCGCCCACCTTTGGACCAAAACACCAACTTCAACACTGGATCAAAAAGGAGAATAAGAGTCTTAGAATGCTCAACAACCATCCACTGACAAGTTCAGAAGTCAAGATCCTCTACAAAAACATATACATTCCAACAATGCGTTACATTATGCCGTTCACGTGCACCAAGAAAGATCACATTCACAAGGTTGAATCCAAGTCAATCACACTATTCTTAAAGAAGTTTGGCTACACCTCAACAACATCACGAGACGTAGTATACGGCCCAGCTAAACTAGGAGGACTGGGATGGTATAACCTTGAACTTGAAACTGGAATAAGCCAACTAGAATGACTAATTCACGCTCTCAACGATGGAAACTACCTGGGTTTACTCATTTGCGCAACAACTAAAAACTGGGGTTGGCACATTGGTTTTTCCCCATTCGAAAACAGTCATATTAAAATAATGTATGACAAAACAAACTGGCTCCAACGCATCTCAGAATGTGTGCTTGCACACAACATACACCTAGAATGCACAATTAAAGGCAAGAAGCTAGCAAGGGAGGGCAACAAGTATACTATGGAACAAGCGTATGTCAAAGTTGATACGTGGCTACTAGTGGATACAGTACTGAATTAGAGGTAGAAAGAAATTTTTCGTTTCACGACTGATTTGGAAATCTCTAAAAATGTGAGGAGATTGATCGAGATTAAGATAGTTTATCTAGTTTAAGTTTATTGATTCCTTCTTTATCAAAACTACTTTGTTAATTGTAACTAGAGTGTTTTAGCAGCATACAAGCTCAACCTTTCGGGCGCGGAGATTTGATACGTCAACTACTGCCGGCTATACCTAGACGTGATATCACTTCCCGACATATCTGACAAACAAGGCTCTTACATCATTGCCAAAGCGTGGGCTAGACTAAAAGCTCACAAACTTTCAGTTGGAAATCAAGCAAGAAGCATTCAGCAACTACCGTCTCCCTCATCCTGGACAGCTTGGAAAAGCATACATTGAAAAATGTGATCAATACAAAGAGTCAAGTGTGCATGCAAGTTAGTCGTTAGCAGTGACGGATGCTGATTTAATTATCACAGCAAGTTGTATTCAAAAAATGAGTTTATAAGCAAATTTATTGGAATCAATGAGACTGCAAGTATAATTTCATATGCCACTGGAATTTGACAATAAAGGAGTTGCGTATCTAGCATCTAGTTGATACTTGGAGAATTGGTAAAGAAACTTTGAGTTGATGGAGTGAGAATCAATTTTTAAGGAATAGGAATAATCATAGTAATGAGGACATTTACAGGAAATAATTGTGAAGATAGTTTTACGAAGAGACTACCAGGAGTGATATTTAATAAGCATGTCAGGAGAAATGTGGTGGCAACGATTCTGATTTCCTTCAATGCGAGGCTGCTGACTGGCCAATTATGAAAAGAATAGAAAATCTCGATCAAGCGTGATTGAGTGTAACTCAGAAAAAAATTCACTCAGGCATGCCTGGGAATTTGCGAATGATGTTACTTATCTAAGTTATTGGCTATTAACTTTCACAAGTTGATGTGAATAGAGAAGTTGAAAGCTACCTAAAACGTAGGTTAGCATTGGAGTTACTACACAAGACACATCCAAACAATGATGAAGGCATTGGGTAGATACACCAATCATGATGAAGCACAGAATGATAAAGAAAGATTGTGGGCATGAGAGATTTTGATGACTAACTTACCATGTCCTTGAAAAGATTGGAAAAGGTAACTCATAACCTTATTAATTAATACTTAGTAATACATAATTCGTTGAGCAACACGTTAAACATAGTCTAACTTTTTGGAAGTACACCATGAGTTCCGGCGGAGGCGGTGGAAAATCTTTGGAGCTGATGCAGCAGAGGCTGAAGCAGCAACAGCAAGCGCAGCCTCAAGCTGCGCCTCCACAAATGTCTGTAGATTCTACGAAGCAAGAATCTACTCCAGCGGCAGCAAATTCGCAACAATCGCAACCCATTGCCCAAGTGAAGCGTCCCGGTAAAGACATTGCCGCAATGTCCATGAGTGTCAAGAATACAGCATACTGTCGCTCCTCCAAGCACTTCTCAGCCGCCCCCGTCTGCTCCGTCTACATCAAGTGTACCAACGGTGGTCTCGAGTAAACCAAAAGGAAAAGATTTTAGCGCCATGGCAGCTCGTATGGCGCCCGTGCCCGCTCAGCAACCAATAGCTCAACCTTCTACTACTAATAGTGCTGCAAGTAATGTTCACCTTCCACAATCAAATCAGCCACAGAATATTTCCAGAGAACAAACGACTACATCTGAAGCCGAGGCTGCAAGGCAACGTCAAATCGATGCAGCTCGTCGTGCTGCTGGTTACAATCCAATATCGGCTCAAGCAGCGAACCTTCAAAAGTTGAAACAGCAGCAACTTGCACAAGCACAATCGCAGCAATCAAAGAAACCTCAACAGCAAATACAAGCTATGCCTCCAACTTCACAAGTCATAAGAAATCAAACTCAGCTGCAAGGACAGCCGCAACAGCAGCCGACTCACGAGTATCAAATCCCAAGCTCAAGCCAAGTGCAGTATCAGCAAAGCATTCACCAGGCACAACAGCACCAAATTCACCAGCAGCAACAGCAGTTCATCCCACAACCGACCGGTTCATCCATCACCGCTCAGCAAGCAGCTTTTGTTCCAACGTCGAATCGACCTGCACCGAGTAAAGCGACTCCTGAACCAAAGTCTTCGGAGGCAAGACTTTCTAGCGGACATGGAGCTTCTCAAACAGCGCCTTTAATTGGCGAACGTTTAAGAGATCTTTTGCATACCTTGGATCCAAATTATAATTTGGACTCTCAAGCTGAAGAGGAAACGTTGAGATTGGCGCAAGAGTTTTTGGATCAAGTTGTTTCCAAATCTATGCGAATGTCTCAGCATCGTGGAAGCAAAACTCTTGATGTACAAGACGTGCAATTTGTCCTTGCCAAACAATGGGGAATCGTCATACCTGGTTTGGGACCACCAAGTCGTCCTGCTCAACGTGCTCCAGCTGCACTAAAACGTAAGCCAGAATCCATTCCTCCTGGTTCATCTCCTCCAGTTAAAAGAAGCAACACTGGGATTTAAGTTTAGTTAATTCATGAAAAAATATTTTTGTGTATAGCTTTCGATGTCTCAAATATCCTTGAAATTCACATGAATGTCTTTAATCATAGAATGAAGTGCTGCTTCGGATATAAACTGTGGTCATATTGCCCTAGATCTGTTATTCGATGTCCTCATTTCGAAATGATTTCTCTATATACAATATGCCGAAGAATTGTATAGAAACCATAGGTAATGTTACTTCCGAATTCATTTGGAGGAATCTTCAACTTTGCTATGATTTTGATCACTTTTTGAATAAAGTATTCAAAAGAACTCAAGTTTCTATCATGAATGCTTTTCAATCAAATATTTCTTTCCCGCGATGCGGAGGAAAAAATAAAATAGAAATTAACAAAAAAGTTTAAGTTCTAACTTGGAGATTAAATTATCAAATTCCTTAATCATTCATCATTACATGGTTTCCACTTAATTTAGAAGCCACTAAAGTCCATTATTGTGCTTGTGCAACATTAAGCATATAGCTATTGAAGGAACTTCAAGCAACTTGATGAGATATTTTTCCATACTTGGTGCAATCTGAATGCATGACTTATGATTCCGACAAACTTGCCTGGTTGGAGATAAGGCTCTAACCTACAATTGTGACATAGCTAGATGAGTAAAAATAAGAAAAGTTCAATCTCCTACTATTTACTATGCACTAACGGTACATGACGTCTCCATATACCGGTACACGCACACAGGGGGAGTTCTCATGACACAAAAAATATTATTTTTAGCAATTGCTTTTACCTTAATTCCTTGTGACCAGGAGCAAGTAGTGGATGATCCTGCAAAACCTAGATTATTTCAATGCATCATGTGGAATCAACTATTTACTATAAGGAGGATATAACTTTTGAATGGATAATTTAGGCAACAACAAGGCCAATGTTGAGAGAAAATCTTAATTTCTTGAAATCGTAGCTTGCGAAGTGAAAATTTGAGTTATTCTAACTTAAATGATGATTTCTTGCTTCGGTCCTTGGTTTGACTAGTACGTTTCAAAAATTCGGCGTTAACCTTACCGTATGAATCGTATTTTTTGTGAAATTGTGACTCAAGGTTTGTATTTTTGAATCCCAGTTGCACTGCGAATATTTTTGGCCATGTCTAAGCTTTCAACGTTTTCGTCTGTGCTAGTGGCTCGCAAGCCTCACGAAGCCGCAAATGGTACATATTACTTTATGGCTTGAAATAGTAGATACCTGAAAAGTATCGTCATGCAGTTCCTAACACTTGACTTTTCCTATGAAAACAGAGATGGAACGTTTCTTGCTGCGAGAAGTATCGAAATGCCGCATTGTTTCTAGTCTTTCGGGTGGTGCTCATTTTTTATTCCCACGAGGAGAAACTACCCTTGCTGTGCGTGTATACTATCCCTCGGATGTGAATCGATTACTCCCGTCAACACAGGATGCTTTGGAAAGTTTTCGTGACTCTTTCCAACATGCCGTTGTCATTTTTATCCAACCAGATCCTCAACTTATGATGGAAGATTTATCAAAATCAGATTCCTTTGTACAGCTTAGTCAGCGCATTATGAATGGTGGAGAAATGAGGGGAAACGCTAAAACATTTATCGTTCCGGATACACGCTCTGCGATTGATTGTCTTGTTGTGATGTGGGATTCGTTACGTCCAGATCGTCGTCAGCTTCGTACTATGTACTATCAAGAAGTTCGAGAATCGCACTTTGTTCCTCCATTCTCTCAAGATACTAGTCCAGATCAGACAGCCATTGCACGACACGTTATTCTAGCTTTGAAAAATCTTGCCACCCGTTTAGAACTGCCGGAAGGCGACGATGACATTCTTCTCAATCAACTTCGTACTTTGTCCAATATTTCTTCGGCAGATTCTCAAGTGTTGGCTCAACTTTCCATTGATCCACTCTCAATTAAGAAGTTGCATTCATTTTTCGGTTCTCACTTAAACCTTAACAGGATGGGGTTATTTCAAGACAATCATCACGACAAAGTCTACGATATTGATTTCAGTCAAAGTATACTAGAAGTGGCACACCCGATGCCTAATAGTATTCCTGATTATAGCCTTGAATTCCATGAAGCCTCAAGATTTGGGATTCACTAGGGATAGGTCACTTGATAATTTTGATTTGTGTCAACTTCCTAATGATATGCCCCATACATATCAGCCAACGCATGTTCAAGGCCTCTTTGAACATTCTATCCAAAATGGATCGCACCAACAGTATATCACACCTAATCTGAGACCCGAGCCAATCCCATGGCAAAGTGGGCAACATCTAAATCCTCGGCTAAATCCCTTAGAGCATTGGAGCTCTCAACAACTACCTTCTCAATATTCCAATTATCCAAATCAGCACCCATCAGGCAATCCTTATGCGTATCATCCTTCTTATGACTTTACTCCAAATCGAGGCGCCACTACCTTCAGGCCCAAAGGATACACTCCTGGAAACTCTACTATGGGTCATTATTACGTTTAGAAATCAAAGGAAAGGTATAAAATAATTCAGTTTTAAAGTCTCTAAAATTCTTCCGAGGAAGTATCAACATCGTTTTCCAGTGCACTGCTATCTGGATTATTCTGATTCCAATTTTTGAAAAAGTATTTGTAGAAATAAAGTAGACCAAAGATGAAAACCGGATTCTTGGCAAAAAACATGATGAGTTGTACAATGGGATTTTGAGACGTTGCACCTTGTTGGGAACGTTGCTGTGCTATCTCCTCCAGTGGTATCGATGGCATGTCTTTCCAACTCTTTAGGAGTTCAAGTCCTGCCTTCGAGGAGGCTGCTGATGAGGCAGCCAATATAGCCTCACGCGATGGATCCGTTAGGTAACGTCCTGTCGATGCTTCGAAGACCATAACCGTGGGGATTCCAGATATACGGAACAATTGTGCTAAATTATTTTTGATGGCTGCCGAACCCTCTCGATGAATTAAAGATAACCAGGGCATCTTAGAATAGTAGGACTGAAAACTTTCAACGGTACGATCTGAGGATATAAAAATGATTTCTAATTTTCCCTCCTTTGCATATTTTGTATAGAATTCTACTAATCGAGGAGTAAAGGCTTGACATGGAGGACACCATGAAGCTATAGTGTCACATTTAATCATAGAAGAAATGAGGATTCATGAAAGACATGGTTAGATATGAACTTAAAGAGGACAACCACTTCGATTGTTCCGAAGAAAAACAAAGGTAAACACACACACACACGCTTTACCTACCTGAAAAGTACAACATAATTACGTCCTTATGGCGAAGTGCATCTTCTGTCCGAACTTCGTTACCCACATTCTTCAATAACGTTGGTCCCAAAAGTTGAACCCACGGTGAAGCAGATGCCATGATTCGTGAAGTTTTTATAGGATGCAATTGGACGACGATACAATTAAACCAGAAGTACGAAGGGTAAACTTTAGGCCACTGCCCGAGCCGTACGAGCTACACTTTAGATATCTTCAATAGAAACTCGTAAAAACGTTCCATTCTAAATTCACCAGAATTTGATCATCAATCCGACTCCAAAGTAAAGAAATCAAATGCAAGATTTATCTCAGCTCTTGAAAGATGAAATGGCTTCCACATGGCAATGGAGAATCGATACGGATCCTGAATTGGCTGCATCCCTAGGACTTTTGTCTCGACGTCGATCGACACATGCATTAGATCCTCGATCGCCTTCCTCATTTATGGATCGATTGGCTTGGATTGAAAAGGCGTTGGGACGAATTGAGGATGTTTCTGATGAACAATGGGAATCCTTAGGATCCGAGGACTACCTATCCTACCAACTTTATGTGGGACAATTAACTGATTATTTGGAATACACTAGGGAGCACAAAACCTACTTATGTTGCATCAATCGTCTCGAGGGACCACAAACGGATCTACCTCTCTATGCACGATATCTCCCGACTAAAACACCTGATCAACGTAGATTTTATAGAGACTTTCTTCGAGCCATGCCAGTACAATTAACAGAGGTTACGGATCTATTACGTTTGGGAATAGCCGAGAAACGGACTCCTCCCAAAATTAGTTTGGAGGGTGTCGTGCCTCAGATTCGTGCTATGATCGCTGAAGATCTAACTGCGTTTCGAAGTCCCCTAGAAAATGAATTTTGTCTTCCGGATGAAGTTGAATTACTTCAAGAATGTGAACAACTTTTATCTGGCACTGTCAAAGATGCATGGGAGACATTTGCCACATTCCTGGAAACTGAGTACATACCTAACTTACGAGATGAAATCAGTGCCACAAAAGGCTATCCGAATGGAGACAAGTATTATCAAGATTGTCTAAAATTCCATACCACAATGGATATGACGCCTCAAGATATTCATCAACTAGGACTCGATGAGGTTGCTCGAATTCGAAAAGCCATGGAGGATATTGCAATATCCGAGGGATACGATCGTGGTCACCTTCAAGATTATCTCGAACATTTAAGAACAGCAAAGGAATATGAACCCCAAAGTCCCACCTCTCTTTTGGCACACTACCGCGACATCACTGGTCGGATCTACCCAGCACTGCTACGTCTATTTCACATGGATACTCTCCCCCGCAGTCCATTGGAGATTACGGAAACACCTGCAGCACATGCATCTATGGCACCTGCGGCATATTATCTTGCGGGATCCGTGGATTCAAGGCAGCCTCGGGCTGGACGATTCTACGTAAATACGTCAGAACTTACCACTCGGAGAACATACGAATGCGAAGCACTAGCATTGCATGAGGCAATTCCTGGTCATCATACCCAAGCATCCATCCAGGCGGAGAATCCAAGTCTACCAGACTTTCGAAGATACTGCGAAGATAGGAGATACTTTGAGGCACCTGGTAGGTTTCCATTTTATACAGGATACATTGAGGGATGGGGTTTGCACAGCGAAACACTCGGTGAGGAATTGGGCCTTTATCAGAATCCCTCCGATCGGATGGGTCAACTAAGTATGGAAGCCCTTCGTTCATGTCGACTTGTTGTTGATACTGGCATGCATGCCTTGGGATGGACATTTGATCAGGCCCTATCGTACATGGTCACGAATACTGCCATGGGACAGCACGATGCCTTCACGGAAGTGGCACGGTACGTTACATGGCCAGGACAAGCCACTGCTTACAAAGTCGGTGAACGAGTCTTCCGAGCACTCCGAGATCGTGTAGATGTTGCCAAGTGGTGGGACACACGAGATTTCTATCGGGAAGTTCTTACCTGTGGACCTGTCCCACTGCAAGTGTTGGAAGCGCGTGTGGACGAATGTCTTAGAATTAATGGTGGTGTGGCAAAGAGTGCAGACGTCAATGCTTCTCCAGAATCGAAAGGTGTAGTGTGTAACGATATATTGACGGAAATGACTTTTGCAAATTGGTGCAAATGCTGCGTGGTTCCAGGGACATGTGCATGACTACAAAATCACAACAAACAAGATTAAATTCAATAATAGTCATTAAATTAGTAATTTTGTTTTTATTGATGATAATATGGAGGTTGAGGTGGCACACTGTAAGGCCCTCCTTGTTGCATAGGGTAATGAGGTGCAGGATGTACCGCAGGTATTGTCGGATAGCCTTGGGGTGGTATACCAAATCCAGCTGGCGGAGGCAGACCATACGCGGGAATCGGCAAAGGCGGCGGGGGTGGCGGTGGAGGCAGGGACGCCATATACATGGTGGGAGGCATACCGTGCATAGGGCTCAGATTTCGGGATGGAGCTGCAGCCCTAGAATTGGACATACCTGACGGTGAGGCAACATCGGTGACATCACGATCCTTCAAGAGTCGTTCTCGCTGTGTCTCAAGCATTTTGTTGTGTCGTTCCTCACCTAAATTCTTACGTAGGAAGAAAGCTGTGTGTAATAGAGTACAAACATGAGACTGGAATTCAATTGTTCGGGCATCTACTGTGGGCTCCTCAAAGCTTGGGACACGTAAGTGTGTTAAAATGGACTGCTGGGTACAAAGGAGTTCACGGAATTTCCACGCATATCGACCAAGGACATCTTGTCGTCGTTGAGAGCAAGAAACTTCAAAATTCTTGCGTTCATTGTCATTCATAATCCGAACAGCAGCACTCGCTGCTCCGGCTACGGATAACCGTGCGTGATGATTGTCCTCCATAGCCTTGAAATCTTTTATCTTATTAGGTGATTGATATGAATGAACAGATAAGAAGTTAGTGGATTCAAGGATATAAGAAATATGTTTAACGTACCATACTTTTGTCTAACGAGTCTAATGTTTGAGTAAATTCCTTTTCTAATAGTGCAGTCATTAGCCAAAGTGCACGGCATGTTTCCAACATTACCGTTCCTGATTTGCACAAGAGCCGTTCAGTGACTTGCAAAGCCATATCGCTCCCAATCAAGTCTTTTCCTGATGGATCGGACATTTTGGGACGTGTGGGCGAAAATAGAGGAGGCTCAGGCGCTTGTGGGGGAGCATCACCATCGCGAGCCATCCATGCCGCTGAAATTTCTGGTGGCATTTGGGAAATGAGTACCAAAAGGCTCTGGTACTCACTCTCAACATCGTCTGCGGTTACCACATGTGTATTGCTAGATTCTTCTCCATACTTCGATTTCTTTATCTCAGGCATATCATTTATAGATGACACCAACTCAGGTTGAGACCGTTTTTGATTATGATCTTTATATACCGCAGCCTTCAAACTTGTCAAATTTAGAGTTGGTGTTGTCTTTCTCATCATTTCTAGAAACTCATTCCAAAGTAGAGTGGTATCTTGCTCATCGGTGACGGAAGGCTGACCATCTTCACCAATCAATGCTCGGATGTATACATTTTGTGCTGTGACTAGTTTGTCTCGCTCTTCGGCAAACCTGGCGTATTCCAGATAGACTCTACCAAATTTACCAGCCACTGGATCTTGGATTGCCTGTTCGTAGGTATCCATTGCCGATTTCCATGCTTTATTTGCCCGATGAAAGTCAGCATAGGCCAACCATAAAGTTGTTATTGCATCGCAAAGATTTTGGTCCACATCTCGTTTTTTCTCCCGAGCTTCATCACCCCATTCCAATAGAGCCGATTCGAACAATAGCTGAGCTCCTGCTAAATCACCCAACGAACGTTTCTCTTCTGCTGCATGCAGAATAAGAGTCGGATCATATTGCCGTGGATTCGTATGTCCGTAAAGATCCATTGTAAAGACGGACGCTTGGACACTTCAGAAAAATTCGCGTGAAGATTTTCAGTGTCAAACCAAAGGTATTAAAGCTAGATGAAATAAATTTTAGCATGGACACTTGAGAAAAAATTTCCTGAAAAATTATTCAGTATATGACCAAACCAATGGTAAAAAAGCAGAAAATGGAGCGCAAAAATAAATCTTTGATGTACGGTTAGGGAAAAGGCTTACAGATTCTCACAGTATTCGCTTTCTCAAATATGATATGTTTACTAGAAGATGTTTCAATTTTCAAAGTCCTGAACGAGATGGTACCAAAACAGAAAAATGATAATTGATTCTATTGCATGCTTTTGATGGGAAAACACGCATGTGTCTTGATGTTCAACAGTCTTTTGTATATGGCTCCCTATTGAACAAGGGATTGCTTAACAATAATTGTCAAATGGCTGACAATACAGATAGGCATTGCAATTATATGATAAACAAAATTGTATAATCAAACGAAAGAAAAGTGTAAATCAACATCACACTTGAAAACGTTAGTACAAACATACGTGCCTTGCAAGGACGTAGATTTCCGGACAAATGTTTGCAAAATGGGCTAGGTAAGATCAATCCTTTGATTCAACCAGCAAAAGCCCTGGCACACATGTCCTTGATGTATTCTTTTTCAGTGAACAAAGTGTAAACAGGAGTTCTATCTTGGATTGATGCTGCTACAGAAGCAATAAATTGAATACAAATCAGCAGGAATTGGATACAAATTTACAGCAGCACAGACACACCATTATCATTGCAGTTAAAGAAAAGAGTTTACGTAGGTAGCATTATTTCTGTTCTGGAAGTCTACAGAGGAATGGTAATTCATGATAAGAGTAACGAAGATAGTAATTAACACGATGGCTGTCCTGTCATCGACACTAATTGAAAAAAATAGTGATAAATAAAATGAAACTATTTCTACTTAATAAAGTACATGTAGCATTGGGACCAAATCCAGTAGAAAATTTTAGCCATGTCATTCTAGAATCGAAAATGAATTGCTGTCTTCCTCCAGGATTGCGTCGAATATGGCTACCGACTCTAATTTTAAATGGATTGATTCTTATCTTATTATCAATCTCTCGTGACTACCAGGGAATAGAAACTTCAGTCAGTGATATTAATGAAGTTATCGTC
>CAAAJI010000644.1:12544-23304 GCA_900642245.1 Fragilaria radians | reverse complement strand
GCATATTGCAGCCTATCAGTTGCCTCAGGATAATGATTCAATTATGACCTCAAATATTTGGATGAAATCAGCCCCTAATGCTCTTAAACCCAATAACAGAACAATGATTAGATGTTTTGTTTGTCAAGAAAACCAGCATGTGCAAGACTGCCCAAAGAAATTAAACTCAGGATTCAACAAACCACCATCAGTAATGGAAGCCTGGAAACATGTTGAGCCAAAAGACTTGACCTGGTCAATTATCAATAAACAAGGATGTACCTACCGTCTTTGCAGCAATATACTTCTGGCTCTCAAAATTAAAACCAGGTCTTTGATGGCTTTCAATAGGTCCAGTCCATCTCTGCTGGCTACCATTTGTTCAAAAGTGTCTAGGGCCTCAATCGTTTGTCTCATAATATCTGTGTATTGTCCCCAGACTAATGAGTACACTCTCTTTACATTTTCCTTTAGGTGAATCTTCCTTTTAACATGTTCATCAACCTTCTTTCCCCAAATTCAAATTTGTGTGCCGTTGGCCAATGCAGGGAGGTCATCAGGGGTTGTGAGTGTATGGAGCTCTAGCTTTCCAATAGCAAGACCTATGTCACTTCCATATTTGAATGTTTGGCCAACATATTCTGTTATCTCTTTGGTCGTTCTTATGAAAAGGTCAGAATGTCTTGAGTATGAGCACCTTGATGTCATCATATTTCCCTTCAATTTGCCTGTCTTGGCATGATCATCTCATGGGGTCCTTTTCTTAGTGATTGCAGAAGGTCAGCTAGAATAATGAAGAAGCAACCTGGTAGTCATCCTAGTAGCCGGCAAGAGCGTCAAACAAAAAGACCTGTCACTCCTAAGGATTCAAAAGTCCGTTTGTACTCTTGGAGAATAGAAGCAAACAAGATGGTATCTGGTCGTGCTATCAATTGGTAAAAACAGATGGCGATAAGAAAGCTATAATTTAGAAGCTTGAAAGCGTTATCACAACAGTTTCCTATTAACACTATTAAGAAGGATTGTTGAAATGGGTACAAGACTACAAAGATGCCTTCACAGAACTTGTTAGACTTGATCAAGCAACTTTGAATGATGATGACATTAAGAAACGTTGTTTGGTTCAGAATGCGCAAAATACTGGTATAGTTGATACTATTTTTGAAGCATTAGTTAATGATAAGTCATTTCTAGAGACATGTAATTTTCCAAGGTCAGATGCAATTACACATGATCAGCAAAACAGAGAGAAAAATGCAAGACAGATCAAGAATACATCTCAATCTCATGGTACTACCAAGAAGGATAAAATCAAGACAGTTTTAGCCTTATTTAATGAATTGCAAGTTCAAGATTCAATTGATTCTGATGAAGAAATAGACACTTTACCATCTTCAAAATCTGCATTGTTGTGAAAATCAGGATAAGTATCTCCAATAACTTGGATGACTCTTGCTTTAGAAGCAAAGAAATGACTGCTAAATGAAAGAAAACAAGACAAGAGGATAAGGCTAAGACGTCATCAGATACAAATGGAAATGATACATTAAAACTGTCTAAAGGCACAGAAACACTTCTCCCAATATACAAGTCAATATGTAAAAGTAAAAAATACTGCAAAAGTGGAGGAAGAAGTTCAAGATGACACGGACCATGATTATGGTTTTGTTAATGAGCTCCTTGACAAAGCTCAATGATAATCATTGAGAAAGATATCTAAGTTGACAATCAACTAGGGTTGCATCACTCAAATTCAAGTCCAATGATTTAGAAGTCATGGATTATTCACGTCGAAAATGCAAAGTCAAGTAATGAATCAATTTTTGTAATGATGAATATGGTTAAGTTAGTGCTTATCATGAATATGAAGCGTGATAACAACACATATTTATAAACTATATTGGATTAGTTGTTGGTTGCTTTGTTGGTTGCTTTGTTAGAGGCAATGTAGGTTGATTTTGTTGAAATATCGTAATGGGGTTGATAAGACTACAAAGATGAAGAGGAAGCTTCAAAAGGGATTCCAATCAAAAGTTGTAATTACTAAAATTAGATTGAACTAAAGGTTTCACCGTATCTTTAAATTGATTGGCCTCAAGACAATATTCTTTATCCCTAATGGATAACACTAACAAATATAAATCTAAACTCAATTGAACGTGAGGTATTTCCAATACCCTTCGTATGCCGAAAGTTCAGTCACCGTACTCTTCACCACTATCCTGCAAAAAATTCTCCACGTGTTTCTCGTAGATCTCCTGGTTAACATTCTTCGTAAAAATGTCGGAATCATTGTCAATCGATCTCACAAATTCAATTTTTATGATTCCATCTTCCACATTCTCTCGGATGTAGTGATACCTCGTATCCACGTGACGAGTCCTTACGCCGGATGAGGCATTTTGCGCCATAAACATCGCACCAATATTATCTGTTTTCACAATAATTGGAAGGTCAACTTCAATTCCAATCCCTTGCAGTAAGTAATAGATGAACTTGATTTCCTTTACTGCTTCCGAAATTGCAACATATTCGGCCTCACTGCTCGAAAGAGTGCTTTAGACCTCCAACAAACAGGAACGCTGATTCTTGTCTCTGAATCTCCCGCCCAATCGCTATCGCAAAAAACGCGGAGACTCCAATTGTTGAGTTTTCTTTCCGGCTGAATTCTGAGACAAAAATGTTTGGTGTGAATAACAAATTTGATCACCCTTAACATTTCAAGATAAGTACCCATTGTTGCCTTATCCATGCATTTGGACAATTCTCTAACAACATTGCACAAATCAGGTCAAGAATACTTAGTAAGATACAAAAGCATTCCAACTCCAGAACAATATCTGCTCTGTAGATTTAAGTCAATGAGGTCGGCCTCATCATCTGGGCAAACAATTTTGAACCTTGGAGTCCCAGGAGTTTGATACCCTCTTTTGTACACAACCTCAACTCCAAACTTGGCCTGTAAATTGTTGATTAAATGAGGGTGAAGTATCAATATGCGATTCAACTTCACATCCTCAATTACATGACTACTCAATTAATCTGTTAGATTGTATTCAATCTTTAGATTGAAGCCATTTTCCTTCAATGCAACAATCAACTCCTGGATATGCATCTCCTTTCCAACAACCAAACAATCATCAACGTAAATGCCGATCATTAAGATTCCATCTTGGTTCCATTTTGACAATAAACATGGATCGGACTTGTTTTCCTTAAAGCCAATGGACTTTAGCACAGAGATTAATTTCTTATAGAATTCCCTTGCACTTTGTACAAGTCCATAGATTGTTTTGGTTAGTAACAAACAAGAATCAGAATCAGTATTCATACCTTCTGGAATATTCATTTAAATCTCTTTTTGTAATTCCCCGTGTAAGAAAGCAGTCTCAATATACAAGCCTTTAAATTCCAAATTAGCTTGCAACTAACATGATTCAAAAACTAACATGATTGATTACAGGGGCAAAGCTTTCATTGAAATCAATTCCGGGAATATGACTGTATCCGCAAGCAACTAGCCTTGCCCTGAAAATTCCATTTTGTTTGATCTTGAAGATCCACTTACATTTAATTGTCCTTCTACTTTTAGGAATATCCTCTTTCTTAATAATTTCCCATACTTCTTTCTTGCTCATCTCATCAAACTCCTTATTGATGGCCTCCCGCCACTTTTCTCTAATTTTAGGATCTTGATGATTCCATGCTTGCTCAAACATAGTGGGCTCTTCATTGATTACCATTCCACTAAATAATGCAAGGTTGACCTGGTCAAGCAATACTTCCCTTCCTTGCTCAATTTGCTCCACTAATTTAGCAGCATCCGGATTGAAACTACTCTCCAATTGACGCAACTGTCTGTAAAGTTTCAACCTCTTTAAGTCATCTTGATTTGTGACAGCTTGAGAAGCCTCTTGGCCCTCATTAAACAACTGAATTTTCGACTCCATAATATCAGTATCTTCATCATCATCAATAAGCTGATTCTTAACTTTTCTTCCAATCCAATCCTTATGCATTTCATTTAACCAGATGATGTCGCGTGAATTGATGATCATCTCAGTTTCAATGTTTAGCATTCTATATACATCTTGTGCATGATGTACAGAGTAACCAACAAACATACAGGGCGTTCCTCTATTATTCAATTTGCCTTGAATTTTGTCTTTTGTAGTAACAATTCCAATTTCACCGAAGGACCTTAAACTTGCAGGTAGTCTTGGCTTGCATCCATACAGCAACTGGTAAGGACACATCTCTTGATTTTTGATTGATGTAATATTGGAAAGAAATGTGACTGTCAATGCGCATTCCGCCCAAACTCCCGATCTGAGTTGATCCTTCAAACCAGCACTGTTTAGCATAGCTCTAATCCTCCCAAAGAAGGTTTGTGTAATGATATCAATCACATGCCGTTCGCAAACCCAAACTAGCAACAAGCAATGATACTCAAAATCGGAGTACGAAGTATGCATTACGAAGGTATTAGGTACGAAAAGTGTGTGTGTACAAAGTTTTAGCGAATTACGTGGAATACGTGGAGTTAGTAGTGAAGAGTCGTAGCGATTAAATTTTATTAGTGATTACAATTATTTGTTTAGACTCTTTTTGATCGATTGAACTCAATTCTATCAAGAAACAAAGATAAGCCCTTATTTGTTGCTCAACCGCTTCAAATAATTACACGCTTCCTCTGCGCACGCAAGTTGAAGAGCTACATCGATACAAGAAGGTGTTGCCAAACTGGAATCTAAGTGAAGATTGTCCGGCTGACTCTGAGAAGCTGGCACTGAGCGAGGGAGATAGAGTACTTACCTCAAGGGTGTGAAAGTTAGGGATTTCAAGCGTTACGGTACCACAAGGTCAAATCAAGTAAATTTGGGAAGCTTGGAGACACAAGGTTAGAAAGAGACTGCAAGTCAGCTACAAGAAATCAAGCAGAAAGAAATTTACTGGAGGATTTTAATTAACACCAAAAGGATCCCTGACAAGAAAGGGAGTCAACATCCATAGAATAAAATAAAATAACCTTCAAATCTAAAGCAATTGGAAAAAGGTGAGAAAGATGTCAGAGACACTTGAGGCAGTACCATTTCCATTGTCACCAGCATTGGTACACAACAAGGCACCAATCGATTACAGGACTGCTGAAGGCAGCAAGATTTTCAAAGGAGCAATTGCTCCTCTCCCTATTCAATTTGACTGCACATCAGACAACTTGCAACTCTTCTTGGATGAACTCAGAGACAGAGCCTTCATATATGACTGGCATGATATTTTACTGATTAAAAAGCAAGGCATGGGAGATATAAGGGATTTGTTGGATTCATATGGAGAAATTCCATTTCAGGAAGTGAAAGAGAGTGCAAATGAGTATATTAACATCCCTAACAGAGGAGCTCAGGAAAGTTTCATGAGGTACAACTGCATTATGAACTCTCTTACCAACTCAGCAAAGCGCCAAGTCCGATTAAGAGGAAAAAGTTTCCCTTTTGTCATTGGAGTAGTTGGAATAGGGCCAATGTTACTGAAAGTGGTGATAATGGTATCACATGTTGACACCAGAGCAACCATCAGTGCAGTCAGGACAAAATTGTCAAGCCTGGATGGAGCCATGAGGGATTTCAACTCAGATATTGAAAAATTCAATGAGCATGCAGTAGAATTGTTGGAGAAGTCAGCCCGTGGTGAAGAAACACAAGACTTGTTAGTGAATTTATTCAAAGGTTACAAACAGTGTAAAGACCTAGAATTTGTGGACTACATAAAGAAAAAAGAGGACTTTTATGAAGAAGGCGGAGATGTCACTTATCAGCAGTTAATGGATTGGGCATTGAATACATTCAAGGCTAGAAAAGAAAATGGAACATGGTGTCAGAGATCCTCAGAAGAAGAGACAATTATTGCAGCAAAGTTTGCAAATTGTGATATACCTGCATGCACAAGTTGCATGTATGGCAAGGCAACCAGGAAGCCTTGGAGAGGAAAGATATCAAATCATGAGAAGACTGTTAAGATCAATGAATCCACCCTATTACCAGGTGACATTATTTGTGTAGACCAAATGGAGAGTAAAGTACCAGGGTTTATTGCACAGATGAAGGGATGGTTGACAAAGAAGAGGTACAAGTTTGCTGCTGTGTTTGTGGATAAAAGCTCAAGGTTTACCTATGTGCACCTTCAGCAAAATTCCAGTGGAGAAGAGACTGTGAGGGCAAAAAGGGCATTTGAATTATATGCAGAAAGGTTTGGAGTTAAAGTAAAGCGGTATCATGCAGACAATGGTAGATTTGTGGAAAATGAATTCATGAGTTCTATACAAGCAAATAACCAAGAGATAACGCTTTGTGGAGTCAATGCGCATTTTCAAAACGGGATTGCTGAGAGGATGATACGTCGTTTACAAAAACAGGCTAGAGCAATGTTGATTCATGCTACATCAAGGTGGCCTGCAGTGATTAATGTCTATTTGTGGCCCTACGCATTGAGGTATGCGGCAGAAATTCACAACAATACAATCTTACTACAAAATGAATTGGGAAACACTCCGTCAGAAATATTTTCAGGTGCTCAAATTCAACCAAACTTGAAATATTTTCATTCTTTTGGATGCCCAGCAAATGTGTTAGATCATTGTATGCAAGCTGCTCAGAAAATTGATAAGTGGTCAGTCAGATCCAAAATTGGAGCTTTTCTGGGAGTGTCACCTAGGCATGCTAGGAGTGTTGGATTGATTCTCAATATTCAAACAGGACATGTCTCTCCTCAATTCCATTGGAAGGCAGATTCAACATTTACCACAGCGTTGTGAAAATTTGGAAATGTTTCACCCAATCTCAATGGCAACAGGCTGCAGGATTTATTCAACATGAGGGGGAGAAATCAAGTTCATCATCTAAAATGATCAAACAGTCACAATTTGAGGTTAATAATGAATCCTTACAGGCAGAGATAATCTAAGCCCAACAATCTTAGAGGAGGAAGGAAGAGGGATTAGCACGGAGCCAGAAATTGAAGTAGGAACTGAACCAATCCAAACAAATGATGTTGAAATAAATAATGAAAGAAAGTCGACTGATGGAGATCATAATCAAGGAGTGCGTTGATCTTCAAGACGTCGTAAACCTGGTAGATTGTTCAGAGAAGGGTTCTGGGTAACTTATGCCACCGAAATGAATAATAAATATGAGGATGATCAAAGTTATGAGATGTTAAGTCCTGGAAGATTTGACTGTGAATGGATCTATGCATATGCATCAACAACGGACCCAGATTCTATGTATTGGCATGAAGCCATGAAAGAGCCTGATAAAGACCAATTTTTAAAGGCCATGCAGCAAGAGGTGGAAAGTCATTGTCAGAATGATGTTTGGGAAATGATTCACAGGAAAGAAGTTCCAGAGGGGATCAAAGTACTACCTTCAGTATGGGCGATGAAGAAGAAGAGACGTATTGCAACTAGGGAAGTGTATAAGTGGAAGGCTAGGTTGAATATTGATGGATCTAAACAACAATATGGCCTAAATTATTGGGAAACTTATTCTCCTGTTGCATCATGGACAACAATATGATTGCTTCTAGTGTTCACCTTAATTTATGGATGGAAAACCAAACAGATTGACTTTGTGCTGGCTTATACACAGGCTGATGTTGAATGCGATTTATACACGGAAATTCCTAAAGGATTTGAAGTAGTTGGAGAAAATTTGGATTATGTATTGAAGTTAAAGAAAACCTTATTTGGTCAAAAACAGGCAGGTAGAGTTTGGAATAAGCATTTGGTTAACAAGTTGGAAAGTGTGGGTTTTAAGCAGAGTGCTATTGATGAATGCCTTTTCTATTAAGGCAGTTCTATGTTCATAGTGTACACTGATGATTCTATATTGGTGGGACCCAATGATAATGAACTTGAGGAAATCATCAAGGAAATGCAAAAAGCTGACTTAAATATGACAATTGATGGTGATATCAGTGATTTTTTAGGAGTTCAAATCAAGAGAAAAACAGAGGCTGAGTTCTATCTAACCCAACCTCACTTGATTAATGATATCCTGAAAGAATTGAGATTGGATCAAGCATCAATGATAAAAAGAACACCAGGAATGTCAAGTAAAGTACTTTTGCGTCATTCAAAGTCAAAGGATTTTGATCAGCATTTTGATTATCGAAAAGTCATTGGAAAGATGAACTATCTTGAAAAAAAACATATCATGTGCTGTACATCAGGCAGCAAGATTTGTAACTAATACCAAAGAGGAGCATGGTAAAGCTGTTAAATGGATTGGAAGATATTTAAAAGTAACAAAGATTTGGGAATGATTTATAAACCCAATTTGGAAAAAGGTTTAGAAGTGTATGTTGATGCTTCATTTGCTGGAAATTGGAACAAAGAAGATGCAGAATGGGATGCTGATACAGCAAGATCCAGAACTGGTTATGTTGTAATGTATGCCGGGTGTCCCATCATTTGGGCATCAAAGTTACAGGGTGAAATTGCGTTATCTTCTACTGAAAGTGAATATTTGGCAATATCAACTGTAATGAGAGAGGTATTACCACTCATTGAGATCCTGGATGAAATCAAGGATAATATAAAAGGAATTGGTGACGTCATACCAGAAGTGCATTGTAAAGTGTTTGAAGATAACAGTGGTGCTGTGGAAGTTGCAACCAGTGCAAAACATCAAAAGATGAGACCACGCACAAAGCATATCAACAACAAGTATCATCATTTTAGGGAATCAGTACTTTCTGGAAAAGTTAAGATATTGTCTACATCTACAAAAGAAATGTTGGCAGACATATTGACCAAAAATTGTAATGAGGAAACCCTGAATAGGCTTAGACCACAGATAATGGGTTGGTAGTTTTGGTCGCGAGAGGGGGTGTAATGATATCAATCACATGCCGTTCGCAAACCCAAACTAGCAGACCATCTTAATGCCTGAGATGCTCTCACTTAGGGTGTTAATAACTCTGTCAAAGGTGATAGAGGCGGATCCCTTTGTCAAACAGATAGATGTCCCATTGTTGCTAAGGTTAAACCCATTCTTGATAGCCTTATTGATACTAAAAAGATTGGCACACAAATTTGGGACATACTTAACTTCATTGATGATAATATCCAAAGTAGAACCATCAAGTTGAACAACACGACGCCTTAGACTTCCAACTTTTGTTGCCATCATGCTGTCGCCATTGCCAACTGTGATCGTTTCTGCAATGTCCTTCAAGTTGAACATGCCTTCAATTGACTTGCAATAATGTCCACATGCTCCACTGTCACAAATCCAAATATCATTGCTTAGCGTTCCATTCTTTGAAGTAGCAGTAAATAAGACATCTTGTGACTCGTAGTTTTGCCGGTTACCATTACCGCTATTGTTACTGGGATTGTTGTTTTGGGCTTCCTTCTTCTTCAATTTGAGACAATTTTTCTTGTCATAGCTGGACTTGCGACAATACGAACAAAAAATGCCGCCACTTGAGTTATCGTTACTTCCACCATTGTTCATTGCATGATTCTTGCACTGAAATGACTTGTGTCCAATTAAACCACAATTACGACACTTTCCTTTGAACTTCCCACTGAAAAGAGCTTGTTCCTCTAAAATTTTGCCCTAATTATTATTGGTTGAATTTGAATCAATCTTTTGAAATGTAGACCTAACTCTCCTCTAATTTCTTCAACTGTTAGTGGCCAATCTGTGTCGCCAACTCTTCTCTCCATCATTGCAAGTTGAAGCTCATAGTCCGAAGTAATGTTGTTTAAAATGTGAATCATGAATTGATTCTCCGAAATGCTTGATTCCATAGTTTCAAGCCTAACACGAAGGTCCTCTAGCTCTGTAATCCAAGTCTCTGGATCTTGACCTTTCTTTAATGATAGTTCTCTAAACTTCTTCTCCAATTTCACCAAAGTAGGAGCAGAAACGGGCTCATACTTGTTTTTAAGCCTCTCCCAAGCAGTAGCTGCATTGCCATCTGGATGATCCTTAGTCTTGCAGCCTTTAACTAAATTAAAAGCAGTTTTACCGCTACTTGTCTTCACATCAATCAAAAGAATGAGTTCAGTAAACGCAATCTCCTTCAATTCAATGATTCTAGATTTTTCTTTTCCAATTTCAGACGTCACATCAAATTCTTCATCAATTCTTGGGATGGACAACTTTCCTAACAATAAATCCTTCAAACCATATCTCTTGGCTTTAGAAAGAAACTTCTCACTCCAAATGGGCCACTCATCAGCCTTTCTGCAGAAGGGGATTACTCTTATCGTATTCAAATCAGTCATATTCGACCTAAGAAATGAGTGCCAACTTAACAAGGATAAACTTGATAACACGTAGTCTCAAATAGACGCTTACTAGGTACCCACGTTTAAACGTGTTGAAATATTGTCTATGGGGTTGATAAGACTACAAAGATGAAGAGGAAGCTTCAAAAGGGATTCCAATCAAAAGGTTTAATAACTAAAATTAGATTGAACTAAAGGTTAAACCGTAACTTTTAAATTGATTGGCCTCAAGACAATATTCTTTATCCCTAATGGATAACACTAACAAATATAAGTCAAAACTCAACTGAACGTGAGGGATATTTCCAATATGATTTGTTGGAATTTCGCTGGGAATTCTTGTTGGTTGACTTGTTGGGAGTTTTGTGGGTTGGGTGGTTGGGTGGTTGGCATCTTTGAGGCTTGAATGGTTGGAATTTTTGTTGGCAGACGTGTTGGGAGCTTTGTGCATTGATTAGTTGGGCTTTTTGTAGACAGATGGTGT